>PVNU02000367.1:0-226212 GCA_003013855.2 Liriodendron chinense
AGAGGAGAGAGGGAATACGTAAAAGTAACCGTCTAGTCTGTAAACTAGATCCCAAAGACTAGAGAGGAGAGGAGAGGAGAGAGGAGGAGAGAGAGAGGGAGAGAGAGAGAGGAGAGAGAGAGAGAGAGAGAGAGAGAGAGAGAGAGAGAGGTACGTAAAAAGAAGAGAAGAGAGAGGAGAGAGAGAGAGAGAGGAGGAGAGAGAGAGAGGAGAGAGAGAGAGGAGAGAGAGAGAGGTCTCTCTCTCTCTCTCTCTCCTCTCTCTCTCTCTCCTCTCTCTCTTCTCTCTCTCTCCTTATGCATTTTTCATTGGCAGATCAGACATTTGATCTAGGGTTTCTGATTCTCCCTCTCTCTCTGAGATTCGGTGAAAGCTAAAAATCCCCAACTGAGGAAAGCGGAAAGCTAAAAATCCCCAACGGAGGAAAGCAAGAAATGGGTTAGATCCAATACTCTAAGAAATACTTCGATGATACCTACGAATACAGGTCCGTTTGCTGCACATGCCTCTTTCATATCCTTTCTTTTTTCTGAAATTTTGATAGTTCTCAGTAATCGTTAATTAATTTTCTGTCTTTTGATACCCACATGAAATCTTTTATAGGCATGTTGTTCTTCCGCCGGAGGTTGCGAAACTACTGCCGAAGAATCCGCTCCTCTCTAATGTAAATTTCGATCCAATTAGGCTTTCAAACTTTCAATCTGCACCTCTGCTTACTTTCTTTGAGCTCTCACATAAATCAGACATGTTTCTATGTGGAACATGATCTGTATCGTTCATTGAGTGGGTCTTCTGTGGATTGGCTATGGTGAGGATGGTTTATTAGTGATTTTGGGTGGAAAAGGCAGGAAAACTAGCCCCCTTAGCAGGGGTTCCGTTTGTCCATGCCCAAACACCAAGCATATTAAGCATGCTTGGAGGCTACACCAAATCCAACATCTCCATTGTTTTTTTTTCCTACTCGTTCTTCTTTTGTTATTTGATGTCTGAATTATTTTATCGAGCCTGAGTACTAGTTCAGGCACAATATTACACTTTCATTGGATGTTTCTATTCATGACATGGATTTTTATTTGTTGCCGATAGCAAGCAATTCTCTTTATTCAAGTATACATTGCTGAATGGTTGCACCTAGGTCATCTATATTTTAGTTTTTCCAGTTTTGCAGAAATGTATTGGTACCTTGCTCGTTTTCATTTTTTTGTGGCATGTCTACAATGAGGTTCTCTCATGGTTTTTGTTTGGAACTCTTATTTAATTTGAGTGTTGAATGTTGAAGTTGGTAGGGCTTGCCATGTTTTAGGTCTTCTGTTTATTATGTTATCAGGTCTAAGAAAATAAGTTTTCAATCTTGGGTTTTAAGGTTAAGCATTGGCTCCACGATGTGGGTGCCTGACATGAATGGTGGGTCCCATTGTAGATATGGCATGCTTTGTCTGCTCCCTTGTTTATTGGAGATGCAATGGCTTAAGATTGGCAGCCAGAATTCTACCCACCTGCATAAGGCCGGCAATGGGCTGAGTTGACTCCTTGAAAAGTTCAGGTTCAACACCATACCACAAATCTCAGGTAACTCTTTAGAACATCTGACACCTGCACATTAGATGTTGGATTAAATTCCTTCAAGAATGTTTGGTAGTATTTCTTAATTTCCATGGTTTGCTAATTCCACACGCATGCACATCCACATGGGCACAAATTTGAGCTTGCCATCAGGTGATCTTTTGGCATAAAAATCTGACAATCATATTCTGCCATACGCAACGAGACACTATATGAATTAGATTTTAAGAGAGCATGCTTATAATTTAGAACGTACTTATCATAAGAATCTAGTTCCACCACATGCCATTGTTGACCTCTCATGTATTTGCTCATGTCATACACTTTTTAAGGAAAAGGTTGGTCCAAAAGGTGCCACCCAAGCACAAAGCAACAGTTTCCATGGACAATCTAATCCACAAACCCAAATATAATCCATTAAAAACTGGAAACAGGAATCTCATTTCTCAAGTGAGTTTTCTCAACTGGGAAGATTCTTGCAGGCTACCCCATTTTCTTTTGGAAAAATTGTAGCTGAGGGTGATTTGGGATTGGGTGTTGGCTGGCAGGGTGTATCAGGTTGTAGTTTAATGGTCTCATATATGCTAGTCAGTTTGAATGTTGGCTGGTCATTTGGAAAAAATTTAGGTTCACATTGCGTAAGTTCAATGGCCTTCTCAGTGCTTGGCTGCTCGCATCTAGGAATCTGGTCTTCTTTTCGCTCTTAGGCTGGTGGGCAAGGTGATCTATGTCTGCTTGACAGCCTACTCTCTTTGAAAGTTGACTTGCACATTGGGGCGATTGTTGAAGGCATCTTGACCTTCCTTACCATCTTTGTTGTTCTTTTCATAATCATAAAGGGTGGTTGCATCTCTTTCTATTGTTCTTTAATCATGGATCTCTGTTACAGTTCATGCCATTGTGTTTAGATTTCAAAAGCAAGTATTCTTTTTGAAGCCCAAGGTAATATTCAAGACGGTTAATAAATGTGAATAGTCACTCCCAAATTCTGAGCTATTCTTTTTTAAGTTCCTTCAAGAGAATCTTTGCTTACATTACCCTATGGAATGACCATAGATCCGGATCATGCCAAGTTTAATTTTTGTTCTCGTTTTTTAAAATTTGACAATATATGAATTCTAGTTGGAGAAAGCCATTGAATGATTTTCAATTTTGATTTGTCCTAGAATATTATTACTAGACCAGGTCTGTTTATCCAGTTTTACCATTTTACAAGCAAGTAGTGGGATTTCAATTGTGTGCATGTGGGTGATAATGAAGTATCAGAGGTCATCTCAAAGCTGTAAATAATTTATAGACTATAAATGATTTACAGGCATTTTCAACATCCAAACAAATCGTAAACCATTTACCTGTAAATTATCTACACTTAGCTCCATTTACAAGCATCCAAGTGACCCCTTACTATATCTAAGTTGTTGTCGCCCATATCCATTTCCATGCACCATTGAGTGATACGATTCTTTTATTCAAGAATTGCACTGATTAGTTTGTCAAAAGAAAAAAGAAGCCCAAATTTTGTACTAGAAATGAAAGAAGTTCTGAAAAGCCTGATTGTGGGCCTTTTCTAGCCGTGTTCTCTGAACTCCAGTTTTGGAGATTTTCTGGGTGAGGTCCATTGAAGCTTCTGTCCTTTTGAACATTGATTCAATTGACCTAGATCTCAACAAAAGCTCACAACCTGAAGGTAGCCTCTTTCCGATGCACTCTTAACTATATGTTTAATGCCCTTTATGCAGTTTTGTGCTCCATCCTTATGTCTGATAATTGATGTTTTCTATGAGGTAAGTGATTGGATGCATTTTTATTTTTGTAATTCTGGCCGGTGGCACAGCACTCTTGATTTGTGAGTTCTGTTGATTGGGCTGTAGAGACCGGATAAATTTCTTCACGGTGACGGTTGACCATAATTGCATGGCTACAGACCATTTGTTGACTAGCCATTCTGCCAGATTTCTCTGTATTTTCACACTTAACAAAGTTCTTAATTTTTGGTCCTGTGTTGGTTGGCTTAGAGTTACTTTTAAGGCTTGTATATTCTAGGAGATTGGGCATATGTCATGGTGGTTATCTGTCTGCTTTATATACTCAGGTCTGCCCATTCAAATAGAACTTTTGAGTACAACACTTTGTTTTTTATTGCTATTTTGAGTTGTATTCTTGCAAAATGTAAAGCTGCCACTCAATTATGAGAACTTTTAAGTACGACACATCAGTAATTTCACCGCCTTACATTCCAGTTCTTAATATCCGTGATAGGCTAGATATCATAATAGATGAATGGATTCATTTTGGATTTGTCCCTTCACCTGTAGACGTGAGAGTATCAATGCTGGAGCTTACAGATGCTGAAGTGATTGCTTTATCTCCCAAGACTCTGATGGCCACAAACAGTTTTGTTTGTGAGATCTGCAACAAGGGGTTTCGACAATCAAGAAAGATGCAAAAGAACTTAACTCACTAAAGCACTGAAGGTATGTGTAGCCTCCATGGTGATCTGGTTAATGTTTTGTTCTGTATAAAATTTTAAGTTTGTTTGTTAAATGATGTCTGTTTATTTGAAATGATTTTGAACTTCGTTTGGAAAATTATAATATGTTATTCTATGACTGGAACAGGTGCAGAGAAAGCTATCAATTGGTAGTAGCACGGAAGTTGGAGAGTTTGAGGAATTCAAAATTGTAGTTCCACCTGGATCTACCCTCCTTTTTCCGAGCGAGAAATTGATCTGTTCTTCTGTAATGATGGTTCATGATTTTGCTTTTGAAACTAATTACAATTCTCAGTCCTTTGTTGTTCACTAAAAGCCAAAGGGCGAATTCTTAAATACTGATGACATTTTTACTGTTTCTTTTCTGTAAGAGAGATGAGGGTGGGTTTTTCGCTCTTGCAATTGGAACTAAAGTTGCAGTCTTATGGTCTGCAACTTCAGATGATAAATGATGGGTGGGTTTTTAAGAGCGCATTAGGATTCATTCCAACTAATTCAGCTGCATTGGTTGTGGTTACAATTTTAGTTTTTTGTTAAGCAACTGCTTTTTCTTGGACAAAATTCTGCTTGTGTCTTTTAATCTTTTTGTGAACCTTTTGAATTTGAACTATTAGCTTTTTCCTTTTTAGCACTCCATCTGATGGCACTACCATTAGAAATTTAGAAGGATGTAGCTTCCTTTCAACTGGGTGCACCGAATCATTTCTGATATCAGAATACCTTTATTGGGAATGACATCTGAAACTTTGAACTGAGGACTAGTCTGTAGTGTGATTCCTTATTGGTAGTTGATTTGGTGTTTCCAAGGGACTCAAACTTTAACTTTGGAGAATTTTACTTCAGTCTCAGTGATGAAAGTCGTAGGGCCTATCATGACAAGCAAATACAGTGAAGGATATCCTGGTGCAAGATATTATGGTGGAAATGAGTATGTAGCATTGCCTTTTATCTTTTGGTATTTTTTTTTAGAGTTAAATATTGTATTGATCGGTACCCATGATATCTGATAATGCTATAACATTCATCTCACTGTGTCTCTCACGGCTTGAATTGCTTTGGGATTTTTTCATTTGAGTGTTGAAGGTTCCTTCTCTTATTTTGAATGTTGAAAAGAGAGGAAGGTTGGTGAGCAGAAGCAACTAAAAGTCTCACCTGTCCCTGGATCTCTATACTAGTTGCTTTTCCAAGTGAAGGAAGGAATTTATAAAATGTATTTGTGGTTGTCTAAAGCAAAAGTCCATTTTCTCCATCCTTCTTAGAAACAACTATACATGAGTAGAACTGGGCGAACTCTGCCCCAGCTCGTTCAGCCAACCTCGTTTTGGTAATCAAATTGAGTTGAACTTGAGCCAAGTTCAAGCCGATTCGAGTTCTAGCCAGTTTTGAGCTGATTTGAGTTCTATTTTTTGGGTTGAATTGAGTTTAGCTTGTTTAATGAAAGGAATTTATAAAATGTATTTGTGGTTGTCTAAAACAATAGTCCCATTTCTCTGTTCTTCTTAGAGCTAACTGTACACAAGTAGAATCGGGTTGAACTCTACCCCAGCTCAGCCTGGCTCAAGTTCGGTTCAACTTGATCATCGACCTGACCTGGTCTTGGCCCTGGTTTGATAATCAAATCAGGCCGAACTCGAGCCAGGTTTCAGCTGATTCAAGTTCTAGCCAGTTTCCAGCCAGATAGCTGATTTGAGTTCTAGCTAGTTTCCAGCCAGATTTGAGCTAATTCAAATTCTATTTTTTAAGCCGGATCGAGTTTAGCTTGGTTGGTTTGATTTTGTAATTGTAGACAAAAGAGGTGAAGTGGAGAATAAATTAACAATAAAGCCCAAAACTTATGAAACAAGCTTATGAATCAGAATAAACTAAACAAAAGTGAAGGAATACCCTATTCAAATATTCAATAATATTAGGTTTTTTTTTTTTAATACAACATTCATAATTTAGTGCTTCCAAAACATGATAATTAGGCTAAAAATTGTGGCAATTCATCTGCTGTGCAGGCATAGCAATCTAGTGCTTCCAAAACATGATAATTAGACTGATCAGATTGTCTGAACCGTCTGATTTGCTGGCTGGATTTGGACCGCTGTCCAACATGTGACTATTGCCAGCCTGACCAAACCCGACCCGAATTTGCTCAACCCAAACCCAACCCAATCCAAACCCAATCCGAGGACCTTGACAACCTGGCCCAAACTTTGGATCATAATTTACTTGTATGAACACCTAACTGCATATTTTATTTACAAGTTTTAATTACTAATATTGTAGTTGTTTTGTTTTGCAGATTGTTTGTTGGTGATAGCGGGGATGTTCATGCTGATTGATTTTTTTTTTTTTTTTTGTATTGGTTGTATGTACCAGTGGGATTGACATTTCGATTCTATTCAAAACATTATTACGGTTGAATGGTCATTTTGATTGGTATACGATTGAATGTTCAATCAGGTGATTGGGATATTGAATATTGAATGTTCCAAAGAGATATTGAATATAGAATGCTTTCAGGTGGTAGGGATATTGAATGTTCCAAAGAAATATTGAATGCTTTCAGGTGGCAGGGATATTAAATGTTCCAAAGAAATATTGAATGGTAGGGATATTGGATGTTCCAAAGAAATATTTGTATGTACCGGTGGAATTGACATTTCGATTTTATTCAAAGCATTATATTGAATGGTAGGGATATTGGATGTTCCAAAGAAATATTTGTATGTACTGGTGGGATTGACATTTCGATTTTATTCAAAGCATTATTATGGTTGAATGGTCATTTTGATTGGTATCCGATTGAATGTTCAATCAAGTGATTGGGATATTGAACATTGAATGTTCTATCAGGTGGCAGGGATATTGAATATTGAATGCTTTTAGGTGGTAGGGATATTGAATGCTCCGAAAGAAATATTGAATGCTTTCAGGTGGTAGGATAGTGGATGTTCCAAAGAAATATTTCGTTGGCAATGAAAAGGTAATTCTACTACCTTTTCCTAGGAAACATTCCTTGGTCATAGAGTTTTTCCAAGGAAAATTTTCCTCAGTAAAAATCGCATAATTACCAACGAATTGAACAATTGCCACGAAATTGTTGACTTTTACCGAGGAAATGTTTTGTTGGAAATGGTCAACCTTTTACCGACAAAAATTTTGATTTCATCAGTAAATCTTTTTCCCCAGGGTGATATTTCGACGAAAATAGCGACGAACATTTTCGTTGGGAATAGCTTTTACCGAGGAAATTATGACATTTAGCCAGGAAAAATTTCCTCGGTAAAAGTCATATTTCTTGTAGTGAACTAAGTTCGAGTTGAGTCAGATAAGTCACATTAGACCCTAGTCTTAAAACACGCCTTATGCTTGAGTTTCATCATAGTTGATCCTTAAAAGAACCTTTGGCTATTAAATTTGAGTGTTTACTTCATACATGATGCTTTTGCCTTCCATTTTGTAAAGATTAGAGAAATTTTCATCGTTCCCCTCTACAAGCATGACATTTTCAACCGCTCATTTTATAAGACACTACAAGAAAAGGGATTTTTACCGACGAAAGTATTACCGACGAAATGATTTTCGTTGGAAAAAACCACTTTTCCCGACGAAATCGAAATATCGTCGGTAAAAATCTCCCGCCACCGCTCCATTGCATCCCGCCATACACTTTTACCGACGAAATAAAAATTTCGTCGGTAAAAAGTTTATTGCCAACGAAGTAAGCCGCCGCTAAAAAAAAAACAAAAACTATGACTTTTACCGACGAAATAGTTCGTCGGTAAAAGTCCTTAAGTTCCCGCCAAAGAGGACGAGAGACTTTTACCGACGAAAAGTTTCGTCGGTAAAAGTTTTTGTACGGACTTTTACCGACGAAATTTTTCGTCGGTAAAAGTCTTTTAATTTTATTTCAGCGCGCTCGGCCCTCATTTCTCCCTCTCTCTCTTTCACTCTCTCTCTCGCTCTCTCTCTCTCTCTCTCGATCTTCCGGCCTTCATCATCCGGCCGTCTCTCTCGTCGCCGACCGCCGACCACCGTCCGTCGTCCGGCGTCCCACCATCTCAGCCGACCACCCATCTCGGCCGACCATCTCACCGGCGTCCCACCGCCGCTAGCCAACATACTCCGCCGGCTGCCTTCGTACGCCGCCGCCACGTCCGGTAGAAATCTATCCATTCCTTCTTCCTCCATTTCCTCTCTCTCTCTCTCTCTCTCTCTCTCTCTTCATTGTTGATTGTGAGGCCCACTGCCAAAATCCAATGCATGTGGGTCTCATCATCGCTGTCCAATGCATGTGGGTCCCACTGTTGCTGTTGCATGTGGGTCCCACCGTCGCTGTCCACTGTCCATTGCATGTGGGGTCCGCCTTAGCTGTCCACTATTTGGTGGAGCCCACTGATTTAGTAAATCCCTAATTAGGGATTTCGAAATTAAAAAATTTTAATTTTTAAATTTGTGATTTATAAAAAAAAAAAAAGAAATACCTAATTGTGGGGCCACCGTCTCTATCCACTAGCTGTGGGGGGCCCACCATCGCTGTCCACTGGCTGTGGGGCCCACGTCGCTGTCCACTGGCTGTGGAGCCCATCGTCGCTGTCCACTGGCTGTGGGGCCCACGTCGCTGTCCACTGGCTGTGGGGCCCACTGTCGCTGTCCACTGCCTGTGGGGCCCACCGTCATTGTCCATTGTGAGGGCCGGACGTATTTTATCCACTCCATCCATCCATCATAGCAGGAAATTTTAGGTATGGTGCCCAAAAATGAAGCATATCAAAACCTAAAGTGGACCACACCACAAGTGTGAACTGAATGTCTATAATTGAAAAATTCTCGGAGGACACGGAAGTTTTGGATTAAGCTGATATTTGTGTTTTCCCTTCATCCATATCCATGTGATCTTATGAACAGGTTGGATGACAAATAAAGATCACTGTAGGGCCTGGGAATGGTGGAAATCATTATTCCCACTGTTTCCCATGGCATGGTCCACTTGAGATTTGGATATGCTTAAATTTTGGGCTCAACCACTAAAATGAGGTGGAAAAACATAAGGACGGAATAGATAAATTACATACATTCTAGGTGGGCCCAACTGACTTTACTCTACACGATCATGCGGACGCAATCTGATTCCCATGGTGGGCCCCATACATACTTATTTGTTCAGAAAATAATCATTAGGTATTTGATTAGACTTGATTCATGGTGTTAATGATTCTGTCATTTTCATGTGCTTGTGTATGTTGTGGATGGATTCGGCTTATTATTAATAGTTAATTTTTGTCCACAAATGGTAGTATAATAGAATCAGTTAGCCCATTTGGAGATTTCTATATTGCCGAGCATAGATAAAGTGTGTTTTGGAGGTATAGAAATCTGCCAAATTGTCCTGTTGGACAGTCCAAGGTTGGATAGATTGGAATGTTATCATTGTTTGTCATTTACATGCTCTGTCATTAGTTTCGTACGGTAACTCTCCTATTCTCTCTGGATATGTTTCTTATGTTTAATTCCATTGTCAATTTAAACCACACAATGTGTGGATAGTTGACGTGGAAATGAAATGTAAGATAAATATATCTGGAGAGATAGGGGGAGATGCTGTTGAAATTTAGGCTTGGGCATTTAAATGGAAATAATGATAGCATTTCAATCTATCCATCCTTGGATGGGCGACTGATTTTATTATATTATCATTTAGTGGCAAATTAGATGACGAACATGATACTTGTGATTAAGAGTAGTTGATTGATGTTGATGTTGAGAGGGGGTCCCTGGAAGGTGGGAACCGCGGTTTAGACCATGATGATGAAGCTGTCCTGTTTCTATGGACAGCAATATGGGTGGCCTGGTCATTTGGACAGGCCCGTGTTTATGTATTAGCTCGAAATTAATGGAGCAGACCCGGATGTGCGTCGGAGCTATCCGGGTGTTGAGCGGGGGTCCCTGGAAGGTGGGAACCGCTGTTATGACCATGATGAAGCTGTCCATTTCCTATGGACAGCAATATGGGTGGCCTGGCCATTTGGACAGGCCCGTGTTTATGTATTAGCTCGAAATTAATGGAGCAGACCCGGATGTGCGTCGGAGCTATCCGGGTGTTGAGCGGGGGTCCCTGGAAGGTGGGAACCGCTGTTATGACCATGATGAAGCTGTCCATTTCCTATGGACAGCAATATGGGTGGCCTAGCCATTTGGACAGGCCCGTGTTTATGTATTAGCTCGAAATTAATGGAGCAGACCCGGATGTGCGTCGGAGCTATCCGAGTGTTGAGCGGGGGTCCCTGGAAGGTGGGAACCGCTGTTATGACCATGATGAAGCTGTCCATTTCCTATGGACAGCAATATGGGTGGCCTGGCCATTTGGATAGGCCCATGTTTATGTATTAGCTCGAAATTAATGGAGCAGACCCGGATGTGCGTCGGAGATATCCGGGTGTTGAGCGGGGGTCCCTGGAAGGTGGGAACCGCTGTTATGACCATGATGACGCTGTCCATTTCCTATAGAAAGCAATATGGGTGGCCTGGTCATTTGGACAGGCCCGCTTTGTGCATGTGGAGCAGACCTGGATGTGCGTCGGAGCTATCCTTGAGTTGCTTGAGTCTCCAAGACCTACACCCTAAACCCGAAACCATAAACCTAAAACTAAAACCTATAAACTACGGCTAAACCGAAACCTAAACTCAATTCATCTAACTCAAAACCTAGACCCAAACTCGAAAACCTAACCCTAAACCCGATCCCGAACCCGAAAATATAAACCAATGTGTAAACCTAATCCTAATCTCAAATCACCTAACCTAACCTACACCTATTCCTAAATCCACAACTCTCACCTAAACCTAGACCCAAACTCGAAAACATAACCTTAGACCCGATCCTGAACCCGAAATCCTACACGTAGGCCTAAACCTAATCTTAAACTCAAATCACCTAAACTAAACCTACACCTATTCCTAAATCCATTCACCTAACCTAAACTTAGACCAATACACGAAAATGTGACCCTAAACCCGATCCCGAACCTGAAAATGTAAACCTATGCCCTAAACCTAATCCTAAACTCAAATCACCTAAACTAAACCTACACATATTCCTAAATTAATTCATCTAACCTAAACCTAGACCCAAACTCGAAAACCAAACCCGAAACCCGATCCCGAACTCGAAAATCTAAACCTATGCCCTAAACCTAATCCTAAACTCATGTCACCTAACCTAAACCTACACCTATTCCTAAATCCACAACTCTCACCTAAACCTAGACCCAAACTCGAAAACATAACCTTAAACCCGATCCCGAACCCGAAATTCTACACGTAGGCCTAAACCTAATCTTAAACTCAAATCACCTAACCTAAACCTACACCAATTCCTAAATACATTCACCTAACCTAAACTTAGACTCAAACTCGATAACCTAACCTTAAGCCCGATCCCAAAGCCGAAATGCTAAACCTAGGCCTAAACCTAATCATAAACTCATGTCACCTAACCTAAACCTACATCTATTCCTAAATCCACGACTCTCACCTAAACCTAGACCCAAACTCGAAAACATAACCTTAAGCCCGATCCCGAACCCGAAATCCTACACGTAGGCCTAAACCTAATCCTAAACTCATGTCAACTAACATAAACCTACACCTATTCCTAAATCCACAACTCTCACCTAAACCTAAACCCAAATTCGAAAACATAACCTTAAACCCGATCCTGAACCCGAAATCCTACACGTAGGCCTAAACCTAATCTTAAACTCAAATCACCTAAACTAAACCTACACCTATTCCTAAATCCATTCACCTAACCTAAACTTAGACCAATACATGAAAATGTGACCCTAAACCCGATCCTGAACCTGAAAATGTAAACCTATGCCTTAAACTAATCCTAATCTCAAATCACCTAAACTAAACCTACACCTATTCCTAAATACATTCACCTTACGTAAACCTTGACCCAAACACGAAAACCAAACCCGAAACCCGATCCCGAACCCGAAAATCTCAACCTATGCCCTAAACCTAATCCTAATCTCAAATCACCTAAACTAAACCTACACCTATTCCTAAATCCATTCACCTAACCTAGACCTAGACCCAAACACGAAAACCAAACCCGAAACCCGATCCCGAACCCGAAAATCTCAACCTATGCCCTAAACCTAATCCTAATCTCAAATCACCTAAACTAAACCTACACCTATTCCTAAATCCATTCACCTAACCTAAACCTAGACCCAAACACGAAAACCAAACCCGAAACCCGATCCCGAACCCGCAAATCTAAACCTATGCCCGAAACCTAATCCTAATCTCAAATCACCTAAACTAAACCTACACCTATTCCTAAATCCATTCACCTAACCTAAACCTAGACCTAAACCCGAAAACCAAACCCGAAACCCGATCCCGAACCCGAAAATCTAAACCTATGCCTGAAACCTAATCCTAATCTCGAATCACCTAAACTAAACCTATACCTATTCCTAAATCCATTCACCTAACCTAAACCTAGACCCAAACACGAAAACCAAACCCGAAACCCGATCCCGAACCTAAAAATCTCAACCTATGCCCTAAACCTAATCCTAATCTCAAATCACCTAAACTAAACCTACACCTATTCCTAAATACATTCACCTAACCTAAACCTAGACCCAAACACGAAAACCAAACCCGAAACCCGATCCCAAACCCGAAAATCTCAACCTATGCCCTAAACCTAATCCTAATCTCAAATCACCTAAACTAAACCTACACCTATTCCTAAATACATTCACCTTACCTAAACCTAGACCCAAACACGAAAACCAAACCCGAAACCCGATCCCGAACCCGAAAATCTCAACCTATGCTGAAACCTAATCCTAATCTCAAATCACCTAAACTAAACCTGACTCCAATCTTTGCATTGTAGATATGGATAAGAGTTGGATGCAAGCTAAGAATCGGTTTGGCCCAAAGTATAAAGGTGTCAAGGAGTTCATGGAATTTGCGAGATATCGGGCAGATTCAGGTAATAGAATTAGGTGTCCATGCCGAAAATGCAAGAACATGGTTCACAAGACATTAGACAAAGTGGAAGATGATTTGTTCATAGTTGGGATTAACCAGGGTTACACTTGATGGATTCATCATGGTGAAGACTTCCACCAAAGAATTGAGGCCACTGAAGTCCTTGCTGACCCAATTGTGCCTAATGAGGAGGATGAAGATGTTGACGATATGCAAGATATCATTGGGGATGTGTTAAGGGGAACAATTGCGGATACTGATTTTGTAGCGACAAGTACTAGCCACGATATTCCTCCTATGGGTGATACCGAATCAGAAAAGTTTAGTAGGTTGTTGAGGGATGCGCAACGTCCACTCTATCCGGGGTGTCGGAACTTCTCCAAGTTGAATTTCCTTACAAGGTTACTTCATTTAAAGACAATAAATCGTTGGAGTAACAAATCGTTCGACATGTTACTTGGCTTGTTGAAAGAAGTATTACCTGAAGGTGAGACATTGCCTAAGTCTCATTACGAGGCAAAATCCTTAATGCGAGACTTGGGCCTTGGTTACATCCTCATACATGCATGTATAAATGATTGTGTATTGTATTGGAAAGAACATGAAAATATTGAAGACTGTCCACAATGTGGAGAGTCTAGGTGGAAATATGACGAAGCTAAGCGTAAGAAAATTCCACAAAAGGTGTTAAGGTACTTTCCATTGAAACCCAGATTACAAAGATTGTTTACGTCGAGCAAGACGGCTGAAGATATGAGGTGGCATAAGGAGAAACGCGTTCATGATGATAATACATTGAGGCATCCCGCTGACTCTGAAGCCTGGCAAAATTTTGATAAGCAATATGACTGGTTTGCAGAGGATTCTCGCAATGTTCGACTAGGTCTTGCAAGTGATGGTTTTAATCCATTTGGTAATATGAGTAGCTCGTACAGTATGCGGCCAGTGATACTTATGCCCTACAATTTACCTCCTTGGTTGTGTATGAAGGAATCATTTTTTATGATGTTGTTGCTTATTCCTGGACCCAAGTCAACTGGGAATGACATTGATGTGTATCTGCGACCGTTAGTAGATGAGTTAAACGAGTTGTGGAGTCAAGGTGTCCAGACGTATGACACTTTTGCAGAACAGACGTTTCGATTGCATGCAGCGGTCTTGTGGACAATAAATGACTTCCCTGCATATGGAAATTTGTCTGGGTGGAGCACGAAGGGAAAGTTGGCTTGTCCTACATGTAGTACTGAGACTTGTTCATTGTCATTGAAGCATGGTAGAAAAACGTGTTATATGGGCCATCGTCGCTTCCTTCCGAGGGATCATAGTTGGCGCAGGAAGACGATAATCTTTGATGGCAAACAAGATCATAGGCCACCACCAAAAGAACTATCTGCAGAAGATGTGTTACAACAACTGAGTAATATTGAAGAAGTTAGATTTGGTAAGGCACCGCACTTGAAGAAGAGAAAACGTACAGTATTGGAGTACAAATGGAGGAAGAAGAGCATTTTTTTGAGTTGCCTTATTGGAGTCATCTGAAATTACGACACAACTTGGATGTCATGCATATTGAGAAGAATATATGTGACAATGTCTTTGGAACATTGATGAACATAGAGAAGAAAACAAAAGACAGTTTTAAGGCTCGATTGGATTTAGAAGAAATGGGTTTAAGGAAAGAGTTGCACTTGCAACCACATGAAAATTCATATACTATACCAGTAGCCTGCTACACATTGACAAAACTAGAGAAAAAACGTTTATGTGAATGGTTGAATAAGGTGAAGTTTCCCGATGGGTATGCATCGAATATCTCTCGGCGCGTAAACATTACGGACTGTAAGGTAACATGAATGAAAAGTCATGACTGTCACGTCTTTCTGCAACGTCTACTACCGGTTGCGATTCGTGGATTCCTTAACAAGGATGTCAGTGCTGCGCTGATTGAGTTGGGGATATTCTTTAAGGATTTGTGTTTGAAATCTTTGAATGTAGAGGTTATTAAATGACTGGAGAAGGATATTGTCGTAATCCTTTACAAACTTGAAAAAATATTTCCACCCGCGTTTTTCGATGTCATGGTACACCTAGCGATTCACTTACCGCACGAAGAGAAGCTTGTAGGCCCAGTACAATATCGTTGGATGTATCCGATCGAAAGGTGATAGAACAATGATCATAAATTTTTATTCATTTCATAAACTACGTATATCCATGTTTTCATGTCCTAAACATATTGATTTTGTGTACAGGTACCTTCACACATTAAAATAATATGTGAGGAATAAGGCACGTCTAGAGGGATCCATTGCTGAGGCGTACATTGATAATGAGTGCCTGACATTTTGCTCCATGTATCTTCGTGGCATAGAGACTAAATTCAACCGAGAAGATCGGAATGCCGATGAAGGGCAAGAGCATGAACAAGGACTCATATCTGTATTCGCACATAACGTTCGTCCTTTAGGATCGCCGGCGTTTCAGGATATGGACCTTCGGGATCAAGCGAAGGCGCGGTGGTATGTGTTGCATAACTGTGAAGAAATAGAGTCGTACTTGAAGTAAGTCTTCGCACATAATTGTATATCTACAGACAGTTTTAATCTTAAAATTTCTTGCTGACAACGTGCCAATTGTGTATAGCGAACACATTGAGGAGATGAAGTCCCAATACCCTACAAATTATGATCGAATGCATCAGGATTTGTTTCCAGAATGGTTTGCAAAACGTGTAAGATTAATTTACCTTCTATCTCACCACACTTACAATATTGTTGTATTGCACAATATTTACACGTAATTTCAATTGCCTAAACATACATTTATATTCTGTACGTGATGATAGATGAAGATGTTGCGCGCTAGCAACTCTGCGGATGCATCTGATGCACTCTACTCACTGGCGTGTGGCCCTGATAGACGTGTATCTAGATATACAGGTTGTATTATAAATGGGATTCGGTTCCACACTGAGGAGCGTGAGAAATATAGGACCACACAAAATAGTGGGGTGGTTGTGAAGGGAACACATGAGGAGGTAGAAATTGATTTTTATGGTGTTTTGACGGATATTATTGAGCTGAGTTATTGTATGAGAAAGCGGGTGTACTTATTTAAATGCGATTGGTGGGACATTGGAAATAAAAAGTTGGGAATACAGACTGATAACTACTTCACGCCCATTTTATAAGATACTGATGGGATGCTGAAATTGTCTGATTTTTGCTTAGTAACCCTGACCCATATAATGCGGGTAGGGCGTGTTGTGGGATTGAGCACCGTCTCTCCCACGGATAACTAATCCGAATCTACGGATTTATCGAGAAGGACACTCGATCGTCCTTGATTTTTCAAGGGGCAACTCGAAGAACACGAGCCAAACAAAGTATAAACTCAATTTTATTATTAATTCATAAAAAGCTACGTAATAATGATCTAAAAATAGTTTAAATAAATTAAACTTAACCCTAATTTCGTGCCTAACACTAACTTGTAAAGGAAGAAAAGAATCCTAATAAAATTAGAAAAGAAACAGAAAAATTTGCGCAAACTGTATAATGTCTGTCGGGCGCCGTTTTCCTTCGCTTGATACGAGCAATCCACATATCCGATTGTCACAAAAGTTTGTGATTTTGCTGACATCGACGTACTCTTCAAGATGGTCAGTTTAGATTCTCCATGTCAGTAGTAGTGGGCCACTTGGACCATCTCCAGTTTTAGTGGGCGAAATTCAAAACTTACTGGATAGTTCGTATTATTTTGGACGCCACGATCAATCCACAACTCGGATCGATGTGAAATTTGTTGAGTTTTCTCCGCGTCAAGCAGCTCTACGAGATGGACGAAACGGATCATCATAAATAATCAAGATAGGCCCCATGAGTTGGTCTGAAATCCAGAAAATGGGAATAGTAGTTTCTTGTTTCGACGGAAACTCCAAAATAAAAAATTTCAACAAAGTCCATGCATCTGACGACCAGTCTGTAGGAGGCCCACCGGTCGTGGATACCCCAAATCGTCCAATGATCTAGACAGGATTCCAGCCGAAATCAACTGGTCGGTCGTCAGATGACATCTTTTTTTTCGTTTTCTTTTATTCTTCCTCCAATCCATATCCATCATGAACATCATCGATCCTCACCCTTGATCATGAGGTTCACTGCTTACATCACCATAGCTTGATGGGATGCCTGTAATTGTCTGATTTTTGCTTTGTATTAGTGGGTTGATCGGTTGAACTGTCTAAGTGGCTCGACCATTGGTTCTAAAACGTAGGGCCATGGTTTGCTATTCCAGACCTTGACCCACTCTCTTTCGCATTGTTCAAATGCAACCGACACTTCTCAACCATTGTTATGATCCTTTTCTTAACTATTTGCACCATTTTCATCCAATTGAAGGGTTGGGAATATCCTTCCACTACCTTTGGCAAGATTTCTTAACAGCTACTTAGGTTGTCCATGCGAGCAAATAGGTCACGGCTGTCATGTTTATGTAAAATATATCCCACCTACCACGTATATCATCCCATTCTATGTTTAAGGCCCAAACCGTCCGCCTGATATGTGATTACATGAACCCGTGTATAAGGCAACACACATCCTCCAAATTGTTTCCCTTAATGTAGCCCACCTGAATCACATATGAAATTGATTTTTAGGCTACGTACCTAAATTTTGGTGTGGCAATTTAGAGGGTGAGTATTTTCCTATTCACTATTTCCAACCATGTGATCCATCTAAATTACCGATGTGGCTGATTTTCTCTACAGGCCTAACATGAAGTGCACCTATAGCTAATTGTTGGGGGTGGATTTCACATAAACATCAGGGTGGGCCACTCAATAAGATTAATGAAGTAAAAAAATTTCTGAAGAAGGTATCAAAATGTAAATTATATATTAATTTAGATAATTTTTGCCTAAAAGTCTTAAAAATTTTAATTAATTAGTTTCAGGTAGATGACCCTCCTATTTCGAGTCTAGAGACCCAAGTTTTAGAAAGAGAAATGTCCATATGCCTCGAAACGACCGTGGTGATTTTTTAAAGAGACTATGCATCCATTTAATTTTTTATAACTGCGTTAGTTACGAGATTCCGCTATTTGTAAAAAAATAAGTAGCCGTCCATGTGCAACAAGATACCACTTTGGAAAAGATAGCCGTCCAATGCGCCGGTGCATACCTCTTCGGTCACGTCGCTAGCTTTGGTGGATCTCGTCGGTCGTTACGGGACTGTGGGGCCCACCGTGATGTATGTATCTTATATCCACGCCGTCCATTCATTTTTCGGCCTGGTTGAGGGCCTGATCCAAAAAGACGAAGCAGATCCAAATCTCAAGTGAACCACACCTCAGGAAAAAGTGGTGATAGAACGCCCACCACTAAAAACTTCTGGAGACCTTAGAGTTTGGGATAAAGCTTATATTTGGGTTTTCCCTTCATTCAGGCCTGTGTGACCTTATCAACAGTTTGGATGCCAAATAAACACCACAGTGGGTCTAAGGGAGTTTTCAATGGTTGTCGTTCAATCACCATTGTTTCCTGTGGTGTGGTCCACCTGAGATGTGGATCTCTTTTGTTTTTTGGGTTCATGCAATAAAATGATATGGAAAAACAGATTTACGGGGTGGATACAAAGAAGATACATTATGGTGGGCCCCCCAGTCCGTGTTCCCCGAATTTATCAAAACCGCGTTCATGTGTCATCGGATCCCTCGCGGTGATGACGGGACTGTGGGGCCTACGTGATATATATGTTTAATATCCATTCCGTTTCTCCATCCTTTTTTTTAAAGGCATGAGCCAAAAAAAATGAATCAGATCCAAATCTCAAGTGGACCCCACAACAGGAAATAGTGGTGATCGAACGCCTACCATTAAAGACGTTATGGATCAAACTTGTGTTTTCCCTTCATCCAAGTATGTGTGATATTATCAACAGGTTGGATTGCAAATAAACATTACAGTGAACCCTAGGGATTTTTCATGGTTGGCGTTCAATCACCACTATTTCTTGTAGTGTGGTCGACTTGAGATCTGGATCTGCTTCGGTTTCTGGATAATACCCTTGAACGAAATGAAAAAAATGGATGGACGGCAGGATATAAAATACATTCGTTAAAATGGGCCATAGTTTGCTATTCCAGACCGTTGGTCTGTTGAGTAACCGAGACCCAAACTCTTTCGTATCACTGAAATGCAATTAACACTCCCTAACGAATTGCTTAACCATCTGCACCATTTGGAACTCACCATTCTTTCTCTTCTTCCATCATTATCTACATTTGCATCTCTCTCACACAGTATTCTTTGCTCTCTCTTCCTGGCTCACAGAATTCCTTACCATAGTATATTTCTAAGTGGATATAAAACACATACATCACAATTAGGCCCAACTCAACCGCTAGTGGCACAGCAGTAGGTGGGACGAGATGGAGCACTGTCGGTCTCATAGAGTAACCGATCTGAATTCACAGACCTATCGATCAAAACAATCTGATCTTCCTTGATTTCTCAAGGGGAAACTCAAAAAACACGAACCAAAATAGAGAGAACTTTAGAAAATTCTATTAAAATTATGCAATAATGCTTAATAACGAAAAATAAACAATATTTATACTAACAAAACCCTAAACTTCGTAGCTTAGGTATCCTACTAGCAAAAGGAAAGAAAACCAACACAAAAATGAGAAAGGAAATTTAAAAAATAGCAATTTCGCGGCATTCTTGGACGTTGGCCAGCCGGTCGGTCAGGGGGGTCTGGCCAGTTAGATTTGGGCCAAATCAGTCTAGAGAGTTCAGCACTCTCTGGAGAGGGGGCCGACCGATCAAGGTCGGTCGGTCAGAGTGTCTGGCCAGCCGATTTTGGCTAAAAATAGTCTAGGAGTTTGGACTATTTTCCCTTGTGGGTCCGACTGATTGGCTGGTGCATTTTCTGAGATGCCTTCGTGGTCTTGAGCTCATGCTTGGTGGTCTTCTACTGATCCTTCTTTTGGTCCATCTTCGTCATGTAGAGGTCAACCACACTCTTTAAACTAATCTCCCCTCCTTGAAAAGAATTCGACCTCAAGTTTGTGGTATCTTTTGACTCATGGTACTTAGACAACATTTATTTAATCATATAACTATCAGATTGATGGGCATTTATTGGGCGGTTGAAAATTGAAATGAAAAATATCCAACATCCCTATTTTATGAAATAAGTGTCCACATATCAGAAGCTGAGATTCAATCTAGTTGCAGTGGGTTTAACAATTTAGGCAGTTTAATTTGAGTTAATGCATGTAAAGTGGAGTTTATGAGCGCCTGGGTGTTAAGCATCACATGCTGCCAGAGTATCAAATAACTCTCCACAGCAACGAAACAGGGTCGAATCTCTACCGAACCTTCTGAGCAATTTTCGGATCCATCTGAGATAGGAAAAATCAAAGAAAGAGAAAGGAAAAAAAGAAAAAAAAAAAAAAAAAAGCAAACCATGTAAGGTGGGAGCGGATCAGGTGTTACCCAGGTAATAACTTAGTGGGTGTTACCGTTGCTGTGGGGCCCACCTTGATGATTTTTTTTTTTTAATCCATCCTGTCCATCAGTTTCTCCAGCCCATTTTAGGCAGGAGTCCCAAAAAAAAAAGCAGATCCAAATCTTAGGTGGACCATACCACAAGTAAAATTGGGGATTGAATGCCTCACCATTAAAAATTCCAAAGGGCCCATGGTAATCGTTTACTTAATGTATATGTTCCATCAAAACTGTTGATAACGTCAAGGAGATCTGGATGAAGGGAAAATAAAAATATCAGTTTTTGTAGTCAACAAAAATTTACTAATAGTAATTCACCACTGTTTCTAGTGGTATGCTCCACTTGAGATTTAGATTTTCTTAAGGTTTGGGATCACACCTAAAATGAAATGGGAAAACAGATGAACAGCTTGGATAAAAAAAAAATTACGGCGAGGAGGCCCCACACAGTAAGGGTAACACCCACTAAGCTATTACCGGGTAACAGATAAACACGAGTCACCCCTACAACTGTTCATTGACAAGAAACACGGGGCACCCCATCTGACCGCAAGAGGGTTGGCTAGTGACCCTGCCACTAGCTAATGGCTAGTGGTCGGTGCTTTGTGAGCCAGACCATGATGTGTTTCATCCATGCTGTCCATCCATTTTCCAGATCACAATATGGTATGAGCCCAAAACAGAGGTTGATCCAAATCTCAAGTGGACCACACAGTATTGATTGAACGAATACCATTAAAAACTTTTTGGGGCTACAAAAGTTTTGTATCAAGATGATAGCTGTTTTTTCCCTTCATCCAGGTCTGTATGACCCAAACAGGTTGGATGTCAAATAAACATTATGGTGGGCTCCATGGGGCTTTTAACAGTAGACATTCAATCACTACTATTTGCCTATGGTGTGGTCCACCTGAGATTTAGATCTGCCTCATTTTTGGGTTAAAACCCCAAAATTATTTTTAAAAATAAATGGACGGACTAGATAAAAGACATACATCATGGTGGGACCCACAGAGCACTGACCACTAGCCACCTGGATAATGGCAGCGTCACTTGCCAAACCGCGTCCCATCTTACCGTGCTATGTGCAATGCAGTGAGTCCACTTAGACATGGCTGGACAAACCGTGGGAGCGGGTTAGGTGCATCCTGATCGTAGGGCCTACCTTGATGCATGACCTGGGTGAAGGACGCGGTTTAGCCGGTGACCCGAACACCAGCCAGCCAGCTGGTGTCGAAGCTCTATGGGCCCCACCATGATGTATGTGTTTTATCCACACCGTCCATCCATTTTTTCGGATAACTTTGGAGCATAAGCCTAAAAATGAGGCAGATCCAAAACTCAGGTGGACCACACCACAGGAAACAGCTAGGTGGGGTCCACTGTGATGTTTGTCGGAAATTCATCCCGTCCATCCGTTTTTTTATCTCATTTTAGGACATAATACCAAAGGTGAGGTGGATACACAGATCAAATGGGCCACACAAGAGAAATCAGTGGGGATTCAGTGACCACCGTTGAAACATTTGTAAGGCCACAAAAGTTTACGTATCATGCTAGGTTTTCTGTGTTTTAACCTCATCCCAGTGGGGACGAACTTATAAACGGTTTGGATGATATATAAACATCAAGTTGGAGTCCAAGGAGATTTCAATGGTATGAAACTCTTTCCCTAGGTCTTCCTCTAGTGTGGCCGACTTGAGTTGTGAATCCGCCTCATGTTTGGTCGAATGTCCTATTATGAGATTTCTAAACGGATGGACAGAGTGGATTTCTCACAAACATCTCGGTGGCCCCGCCTAACATCCCACCTTGACTTTTTTTTGTTGTATATCATCCATCTGTTTTGTGGTGTGGTACACCTAGGGTTTTGATCTACCTCATTTTTTAGCTGATGAGCAAAATAAATGAACCGCGTGGATAAAACATATACATCATGGTGGGGCTCACAGAGTACCGTCCAGTGGAGACTCGCGTGGGAGTGGACTGTGATATGTGTTCAGGATAGTCAGAATTGGAACATTTGGAGATTTCAATCGTTCAATCTGAACCGTTCACTAGATCTGCAGCATATTTATTAAGGTCTACCATTAAAATTGCCACTGAGATGGATGGTTGAAGCATTTCATAAGCTTTCCCTCTTCCATAGCCTTTTGTCTTCTAAATCGCAGATGCAATGGATAGGATTGCCTTATAAAAGGAGTGCTTTAAAAACAATAAGCGAACCATGATGGTTTCTTTACAAATGGATGGCTCAGATTCTCGATTGGACTTATTTTTGTGTGAAAAAATCTCGACCGGCCATTTTTAAGTCTTTCATATTGTAACCGTTGCTATACTCCTCTTCCTAACTCCACCATTGGGACCTAAGCATTCTCTCCTTTCCTATCATTCTCTACATTTTGCTACTTTCACTACTCCCCCCCTCCCCCTTCCCCAGAGAAGCCTTCTGGAGCTCTATCACACATCAAAGTCCTCCCTTCTTCCCATCCATTCATACCTTAAGCAGAAAGACAGAAGAAGAAAACATGATAAAGGGTCTCATCTCGACTGCAAAGGGGCTCATCTCGATTGCGAAGGAGACAGTGAACACTAGCCTCCAAGAAATTGTAGGGGAGAAGTTGAAGACCTCCCTGCAAGATGAGGTGGCTATGTTGGAGGGTTTCAACGATGAGATCGAAAAGCTTTCCAGCACATTCACCTTGATTCAAGCTTTGCTTGAAGACGCTGAGTCTCGGCGTGTGAAGGACGAGGCGGTGAAGGAATGGTTGAAGATGCTTAAAGACGTGGCCTACGATGTGGAAGACATACTAGATGAGTGGATGACAGAAGTTCGTAGCTCAGAAGCAGCCGATGAAGGTGATGGGTCCTCTACCAGCAAGAAGCGTACGTTTACAAGCTTCCTCTCCCCTTTTACTACTTACATCAATCCTCTCATTGCATGCCACAAAATGGGGGTTAGGATAAAGGAGTTAAGGGGTAGATTAGATGATATCTACGAAGCAAGGAGACAATTGGGTCTTAGAGTAGATAGTGGGGAGAGGGAGAGGGTGGAGAGTGAAGTGAGGCGGGAAGTGATCAGAGAGCGAGAGACAGGCTCCTTACTCAACCGACCGTCAGTTGTTGGCAGAGAAGATGACAAAAATAAAATTCTACACTTGCTGCTGCAGGAGGTAACTATGGTGCCCTTCGTCATTTCTATCGTTGGAATGGGGGGGTTGGGGAAGACCACCCTTGCTCAGCTCATCTACAACGATGAGAAAGTCCAAGGTGGGCATTTCGACATGAGAATGTGGGTATGCGTTTCTGAAGATTTCGATGTGAGACAGATTACGAAATCAATCATAGAATCTGCAACCGGGTCTGGTTGTGATAATCTAGGCCTGGACCTGTTGCAGAGACGCCTCCATGAAAAGTTGCAAGCAAAGCGATTCTTGCTTGTGCTTGATGACATATGGAGTGAAGATAGTGAGAAGTGGGACAACCTGAGCCTTCCCTTCCAAGCTGGTGCACCAGGAAGCCGAATCATCATAACTACTCGTAATGAAAAGGTTGCATTGGCAATGGGAAGGGCTCAGATACACAATCTGGCAGTCTTATCCGATGAAGATTGCTGGTTGTTGTTCAGTCGCAGAGCGCTCGAGCATCGGAGTGCAGAAGAGTGTTCAGGGTTGGAAGATATTGGAAGGGAAATTGTAAAGCAGTGTGGAGGGGTGCCTCTTGCAGCAAAGACAATAGGGAGTGCCATGTGCTCAAGAAGGACAAGAAGCCAGTGGGAGCTTGTCTTCAGAAGCGAGATATGGATGTCAGGTGATGTCCTGGGACGTGTTTTGCCTGCTTTGTTGTTGAGCTATCATGATTTACCTGCCGCTCTTAAGCAGTGCTTCACATATTGCTCTGTTTTCCCGAAACATTGGTGGATAGAGAAGGATGTGATAGTCAAGTTATGGGTGGCACAAGGTTTCTGCGGCTCTGACACAAGTACAGATATGGAGGAAATTGGGGGGATGCATTTTGATGATTTACTAAGACGCTCGTTGCTCCAAGATGCAGTACTCGACGACCACAAGAACATTCGCATGTGCAAGATGCATGATCTAGTTCATGATCTTGCACAATATGTTGCAGGAAGTGACTATTCATTGGTGGAGACTGGAAAGCAAGCGTTGTTGAACCTAAACAGTGTCCGTCATTATTTTGTAACTCGCGGTGTTAAATCTGGTGAAGTAGCTTCTATTTGGGCTCCCTTGTATAAGGCCCAAAAGTTGCGGACTTTGCTATGCCATTCAAGATTTTTCTCCATTGTGAAGGTGCCAAACAATTTATTTCTTCAATTGAGATGCCTTAGGGCATTGGATTTGAGGGGCGTTTACTTTAAGAAATTGCCTCAAACAGTGGGACAGTTGATACACTTGAGACATCTTGATTTATCCCACTCGCACATATGGGAGTTGCCTGAGGAGGTGAGTAATTGCATAAATTTACTGACCTTGAGACTCAATGACTGTAGATCCCTGATAAAACTGCCTAAAGGGCTGAGGAAAATGATCAGACTGAGACATCTAGAATTTGATCAAGTGTATAAGCTGAAGTACTTACCGCAGGGTATGGGAAGACTAACTGAACTTCGGACGTTAACAGAGTTCTTCGTGGGGGGTGACAAAGAAGGATGTAAATGTGGAGAACTGAAACACCTCAATCATCTTCAAGGAAGACTTCGAATTACCGGCGTGAATAATGTCAGGAGCAGGAACGAAGCTATGGAGGCAGAACTGAATGAGAAGCAGCACCTTCATCGTCTAGTCTTCAGCTACGACCACATAGATGTAGATGATGAAGCGTCGGATCATGATGATGTGGTGAATAGAACAGAGGACGTGCTTGAAATTCTCCAGCCACACAAAAACTTGAAAGAACTGCATATAGAAGATTACGGAGGTTCGAAGCTTCCCAAGTGGATACAGGATCCTGTGTTCTCCAATCTAGTCGAAGTGACACTTTCGAGATGTCACAAGTGTGAACAATTGCCAGGTCTTGGGAAACTACCCTCCCTTAAATTCCTTGAAATTGAGGGAATGGTAGAGGTAAGAAAGGTGGGTGTTGAGTTTAGTGGGGATGATAACAATGAGGGAAGTAGTGGTGGTGGTGGTGGAGTCTCATTCCCCAAGCTAGAGACCCTCTATTTCTCCGACATGTCAAATTGGGAGGAGTGGGAATTGAGAGGTGGAGATGGACAGGTTATGCCATCTCTCCTCCAATTACGAATATCGTTATGCCCAAAGCTGAAGGAGTTGCCCAGCAACCTTCCACCGCTCCTCCAGGCGCTGAGTTTATGGGCAACTAGTGATGTTGGAATGTCATCGGGAGGGCCCTTACCCCTCCTCCCCAACCTTAACCATTTGGAGATTTCGGGTTCTGAGCTGACATCGATCCCTGGTGGTTGGTTGGGGCAACTCAAAGCCCTCCAAACTCTGTCATTATCGGAATGTCCTAATTTAAGGTCTCTACCAGAGGAGTTGCGACACCTCACCAGGCTTCAAGATTTGTATATCTCAAGATGTCCACTCTTAAAAGAGTGCTGCGGAGAAGGAGGAGAAGATCGGTACAAGATTACTCACATCCCCAATATCAGCATCTGGTAAGAGGAGGTGGAGAGGAAATCAACGACATCTTTTGATTTGCTTTCGTTCAAGTAGTTGTGTGGCTATTTTGTATACATGTTGCTGTCGTTTTCTTTTCTTTTTTTTTTTTTTTTTTTTCTAAAATTATGTCAGTCCATGAAGATGAGTTTTGCCGGGGTGCGGATTGCCTGCGAAAGGCTTCGGCGGTAAGTTCCTGCACCGTGATGTTTGTGATGAATCCATCCCGTCCATCCATTTTTCCAGCCGTCTTACAACATGATTGAAAAAAGAGAGACGGATCCAAAACTCAAACAAGCCACACGAGAGGGAAAAGTGGGGATGAACTTCTAAACATAAAGATGGACCACAAGAAGATTTCAACAAGAAGCATTTATTTCCCCACTTTTCCCTGTCATTCGGCCCACATTTTTAGTCTATTATCTTAAAATTGGCTCCTTTGGTTTTGGATCTGCCACATTTTGGGACTATTGTGCGTAAATGGACAGTCAAAATGGATGGAGGGAGCAGATTCATCACAGTGGGCCCGACCTAGCTTCTCAACGCAGGAAGCAATCCACCTCCAATTTGCTGGGTTGGAGCCTTGTTATGCTAATAGATCAAAGCTGTTTATCAGATGTTGATTGCTTTTTTTATTTATTCCAAGTATTCTTGTTGATTGTTTTGGAGGTCATGAGATTTTTTGCCCCTCCTTCGTCTTATGTAATTCTTCTTTGTAGTAATAAAGCTTATGGTGTTTTTGGAGGTTGGGTTATTTTGGCCCCCCTTCATGTGATCCGGACTGTATGGTTGCCTTTTAATCAAAGATCAGTTATATAAGATCATAAGATGGGCCACATGTATATTTGGATAGTTAGTCAGTTTCTCTTAACTTCCTATTTATTTTTATTTTGTCCATCAGAGTTGCTTCATTTTAGACATATACATGTGTGAGGGTCACTTGATCAGTGGCTTTAATGTATTACATGTATGACAAATTCCAACGCGTCAAAGTTCGAGCCACCTTTGTATTAAGTTCTTAGATTTAAGGATTCTCGTTTGGCACCATGCATGGATTTGGGGGGATTTGAGGGGGCTTCAAATCCCTTGGTGTGTTTGGCACATAAAGTAAATGGGGTTTCAAATCCCCTCAACTGGGGGTTTGAAATTCAAGGTGGAAGCTTGGATTACATCTAAAATCCTTCCAAGAGTCACATGTGTAATATGTGCGTCACTAGGCTACTAATCTATTGGGCACATGGCCCACTCATGATATCCCAAAACAATTAGATTATCAACTGAATCACTAAAATTACTTTAATATTAAGATCTGCGCCGTCCAAATATTATCCATGTAAATCAATGGTTAAAAATTGTTGGTTGGTCATTCAGATGTGATCTTGTGCTTGTGGCCCATCTAAGTCTCGGAATTTTATCATTTTTTGCCTAAGTATATATTTCAATGGGCTTATTACAACAATTGTGCCAAATATTACATAGGTACACTAATTAGCTAGGAATATTAAAGTTGATTTAGTAATTAAATTCAAATCTAAGGTGCCAAGCACAATCAGGGGGTTTCAAATCCAGGGGGTTCCAAATCCACGCTCCAAAAAAGGCCCTTAGTCTATTTGATGAGTGGGCTTGAAATTTGTGACTAATCTGTTAAGTACAAATGGGCCTTGGATCAGCCAAGCATAATCACCATTGAAGATCCTGAACAGTGTCCTAGTGGACTGACAGGCCTTCTTGAAGGATTAACAGTCATGGTGAAGCAATACCAGTTGGTGGTAAATATTATGGGGCACCACGGACATAATTAATGGGCTGATCGTATTGTTTGGATAGTCTATCAAGTGTTTTAAAAGCTAGCCAACATATGAACCGATTTAACTTAATTAACTACAAGTTCGATAGTTGACTTTTAAATTTTAACCATTGATTTGTTTTAAATCAGATTGGACGGACATCACATTGTTAGATCTGTTAATCCATTTCTTGAGTTGGCATGGACATCGACCATCGGCTAAAGATGATGATCATGGAAAATGGAAAGATAATTTGAAAGGTTAGGGTGCATTTAAAGGACAATTAAATAAACTTCCTTTACAGTAGGCCACCAAAGCCGGTAGGGTGATGGGACATCTTAAGTGATGCATTTGTAAATATTCATGATTTCTACCTTAAAAATAATCCTGCGTTAGAGAGAGATATCACTCTAGAGAGAGAGAGACCCAAGCCCCACTCTAGATCAAGAGAGATCCTAGAGACCCAAGCCTCATTTGAGCATCACTGGCAGTGCCAGCGAGAGTGGATGTGAGAGAAAGAAGGTGGGTGGTACCCGCCCTCTAACACGTGTGCTTGCCAGGGGCATGTGGGTTCAACTCAGCCTTTGGTTCTAATTAGGGTGAGGGTTGGCAATGTTTCTATGTTTTTCCCACGTAAGAAAAAGATCCAACGAGAGATTTCCTACATTGGAAGATTGGCCGTGAAAAAGTTAAGCATTTTCTACATTTTGATTATGCTATATTTTGTCTGCTTTTATATTTTTAGAAAAATGGTGTGCATCAAAATGGGGATCCATTTGGAGAATCTTAAAATCTATACTTTTCAATTCGCTTAGAAAAATGGATGCCATGAGATCGTCTAAGAATTCTCTACTTCAATCTTTCAACGATAGCTCTAATACCACTTGTTGGGAAACTAGTCAGCTGAAGCACCGAAGAGACTCAAACAATTAACACACAACACATATGCAATCAACACAAAGACAATCTGCATTTTATGTAGAAAACCCTTATAGGGAAAAACCACAGCACGAAGTGACACTTGCACTATGAATCAGAAAATTATAAAGGTAATCTACCAACAAGCAAAGCCCAAAAAATAAACAAAGCACTCTCAAACCTCACAATCATATCCCCAAACCCTAATTTCGAATTATGACACTTTGATAATCTTCGGAATACTTCTAAACTTGTTTAGGAGCTATTTATATATAATTCTCCACGAAAATAAAAACAAGTTACGCAAAATCGCGAAACCATGCATAACACCGCCACGCCTGCCGACCGATCACGACACATGATCGACTAGTCGGATGTTGCACAAATCGGTCCAGAGAGTTCAGCTGAAAATCAACCCGTTCAACCTAAAAAATCAACAGATCGAAGCATCCTGCAGACCGATCACCGACCGGTATGAGACCCACAAAAACTATCTAGAGACTCGCTGTGCAAACTGTCCAAAAAACAACCAATCGACCACAACGGGTGATCGGTCGGTGGACCCTGCTTTTGCACAGTTTGAAGTCTCCACCAACAGTTCATTGTGGGGGGTGACGACTAAGGATGTAAATGTGGAGAACTGAAACACCTCAATCATCTTTAAGGAGAACTTCGAATTACCGGTCTGAACAATGTCAGGAGCAGTAACGAAGCTATGGACGCAGAACTGTATAAGCAGTACCTTCATTCTCTAACCTTGAAGTACGGGTACATAGATGGTGAACTGTTGGATGATGAGGTGAAGAGAATGGAGGACATGCTTGAAATCCTCCAGCCCCACAAAAACCTGAAAGAGATTCGTATATCATTTTACAATGGTTCCAAGCTCCCAGTGTTCTCTAATCTAGTCGATGTGGGTCTCGACTTTTGTGACAAGTGTAAACAATTTAGGGCTCTCAATGGGTCGGATCTCAATCTGATCCAGTTCCAAGTTCAAAAATTTGTAGATGGATTTAGATCGGACTTGGATCCAACTCGAATCCAAAAGGTGATATCCATATCCGATCCATTTATAAATAGCCCGATCCATTTTTTATCAAAAATCCATATAACCATTGGATTCGGGTCGAATCTAGGTCTGAATCCACCCCATTACAAATCTAAAAAATATATAATATAATATATTTAATCTAGTAGAAAAATAATGCAAATCCCACTATTTACCGTGATATGGTCGACCTGAGATTGGCATGTCTTAATTTTGACACGTGACCTAAAATAATCTGGAAAACAGATGGCCGGCATGGATATAACATATACGGTAAGGCGACAATGAGTCGGATCTGGATCGGATTCGATTAGATCCGGCTCCAAGTCCGAAATCTATAGATGGATTTGGATCTATTTCTAAGAATCCAAATCCGGTCATATACGGTAAGGTGACAATGAGTCGGATCTGGATCGGATTCGATTAGATCCGGCTCCAAGTCCGAAATCTATAGATGGATTTGGATCTATTTCTAAGAATCCAAATCCGGTCCATTTAATTAATTAGACCTATTTTTAGATCCGAATCCACATTATATGAATTCGGAGCGAATTGGATCTTGGATGTGACCCGTTACATTGAGAGCCCTAAAACAATTGCCAGGTCTTGAGAAACTATCTTCCCTCAAATACCTTTGGATTAGGGGAATGAAAGAGGTGAGAAAGGAGGGAGGTGAGTTTAGTGGGAATGATAACAATGACGGAAGTGGTGGTGTTGTCTCATTCCCCAAGCTCCAGATCCTCATCTTCCAATACATGACAAATTGGGAGTCGTGGGAATTGAGAGGTGGAGATGTACAGGTTATGCCATCTCTCCTCCAATTAGAAATATCTGTATGCCAAAAGCTGAAGAAGTTGCCAAGCAACCTTCCACCTCTCCTTCAACAATTGAATATATTGGAGTGTCCAATCTTAGATGAGCGCCTGCAGAGACTGAGAAGAAGAACGGGACAAGATTGCTCACATCCCTTGTGTTCGTATTGGTTCATTACAATTTTCAACCTCGTAGGAGGTTGAGAGGAAATCAACGATAGCTTTTCATTTAACTGTTGTAAATTTTTTTTATTCATTTTTTTTTTTTTATGTATTTGGTTTTAAATTTTAATAAGCAAAAGGTGTTTATTTTGGAGGTTATCAGGTTCTTTGCCCCCTCCATCTTATTTAATTTTTCTTTTTTATTAATAATAAAGCTTAGGGTAGTACCGTCCAACATCACACACACCCACACCCACACCCACCGTGATGTGTGATGGACATCTATGCTGTCCATTTGATAGGTCCCATTTAGGTGATAGGATGTGCCAAAAATCAGCTATGTACGGAATTCAGGTGGGCCGTACCATCTGAAACCATGAGAAATCATGCCTAAAACATCTAAAAGAACTTGGTGGGCCCACATGAGTTTTGGAATGGCTTAAAATTTGGTGTGACCACTCATCCTAGTGGGACACGAGCAATAGATGAGCTAGATGTCTAAACCACATCTCATTGACCTCATATACAATAAGGTAGTTTTCAATGGCCGAGCATTTACTCTCAACTGTTGTCTACGGTGTGGCCAACCTAAGACATGGATTGGCCTTCTCTTTATGCCCTTGGCTCATCATGGAAGGATGCATCTACTCAATGGAACGGATTTCCATCAAACATCACAGTGAGGCCCACGGAGCTCGAGCTCATGGGAAGCTCCCATGAGGTCGAGCTTATAGTACCATTTATAATAATAAAAATAAAATAAAAATGAAGATCATGTGATCCCGACTGTAGAGTTGCCTTTTCTCAACCGTCCATTTATTTTGTGCACACACAACAGCTTCTTTCAAGACATATACATATGCAGGGCCCACCAGGTGAGGGGATCTAGTGTATCACATGTTTGCCAAATTCCAATGCATCAAAACTGGTGCAAACAATGTGCCGTGTGGGCTTCACAAGACTTGCCTTTTTCTGAAATAAGGCAAAACGTTTTTCGCCATTTTAGCCTTAGGGTGGCAACGTGCCGGCTCAATTCAGCTCTCGCCTAGCATAGCATGTCCAAGCCTTGTCAGAAAAATGGTTGAGACCAAGCTCGACCAGAGAAATTGATAAAATTCCCTATACCACTTGAATGTTTCTAATCTATCCGTTGATCAAGTGGGCCACACATAGATAAAAATAACATTTTACAGGCACGCAGCCAACTGTTTGCATTCCAATTGATCCATCATACATTGAAGGAATAGAATAGCATATTTGTACGCTACTCTGCATATGCATAGTGTTGGATTTGGTTGAAATGACTTGAGCTCAAGCCTAATTCAAAAATTGATTGAGTTATGTGTGCAAGGTGTATTTAAATTAAAATTAGTATAGGCAAAGTTGTGCTATGTAGAGGGATCGGTAATGTGTTGATGAGAGCTTTGAGCTCTTCATGGAGTGCTTCTTATACAAATTTGGAGAGGCAGTGACCATGTTTTAGTTTCCTTGCTGGTCCCCAAACATGCATTTGATCGTGTCCTAGCATGATTCGGATTCTTTGTTCCATTATGATATGATTTTCTTCTAATTTTATATGGACTTCTCAGTTAATTATTTTAATTCTCTGTGGTCACCCTGAAAGTATTGACTGTCTCTGAAATTTTTTCTATATTAGTATGATTGTGTGAGACGACCTTATCATGCGTATACTTGATTGTAAGATATCTGGTATTAGTGGTGCTTTATGTGGCTTCTACATATGTTGCCGGTCATCATGCCGCTCATTTTTTGTCACTTGTCCTTTATATATATGTGCATAAAACTCTGAGCCATTTGCTTTTAATAGATTACGTGTCGTTGAAGGATGGGAATTGAATATTTCTTAGGGTGCGAGTAGGATTGTATCCATCATTCATACACAAGTGTTGATACATGACGACGTATTATTGGACAATGTGGATTGCATCAGGCTAAGTGTAAACATAGATCTAATGTTGTCAAATCATGTGTAAGCACTTCATTCGCATGAGCTAGGGAAATAGTTTGGAGGGCAGTTTGGAGGGCGAGTGTTGTGATCATGTACATTGTTTCCAATAATATGATGCATTAGAATCAACAATAGGACTGATTTTTTTCCCTTGGACCTAACATAGGGTGACATACCTAGTTATTGGGGTGGATTTCACATAAACATCATTGTAGGTCAACTTTATTAGACTAACGAGGTGGCTTATTAAAAACCTTTTTAGGAGAAGGTACTGAAATCTAATTATTTAATTAGGCAGTTCTTTTTTTTTTCTTTTTAATTTTCTTAAAAAATACTAATTATTTTCAGGGATGACTGTTCTATTTCGGACAGGAGAGATCCAACTTTTAAAATGAGAAATTTCCATGTCCATCCCAGACTCAGCGTTGACATCTTTGTAAAGAAGTAGCCGTCATTGTGCCAGGTAGGGACGTGTCTTTGGTGAACTTGTTGGGTGGTTATTGGGCTGTTGGGCCACTGTGATGTACATATTTTATATCCACGCCGTCCATCCATTTTGCCATCTCATTTTAAGGCATGAGACAAAAAAACGAAGTAAATCTAAGTCTCAGGCAGACCACACAATGGGAAACAATGGTGATTGAACGCTCACCATTAAAAGCTTTTTTGGAGCCACGAAAAGTTAGGATCAGGCTCATATTTTGTTTTCCCTCCGTCCAGGTCTGTGTGACCTTATCAACAGGTTGGATAGCAAATAAACATTGAGCTAGGCACTTGTGGGTGTACAATCAGTGGTGTGGTCCCCCTAAGATTTGAATATGCTTCACTTTTTTTTTTTTTTTTTGCTCATGCCCAAAATGAGATCATTATTACTTTCATCCACGTCGTTCGTCTGCTTTCCAACTTATTTTACGGCATGGTTCCAAAATCAAAATGGATACAAATTTTCAGGTGGACCGCCCACAAGAAACAGTGGTTATTGATCATTAAAAACCTTTTGTGGGCCACAAAAGTTTTGGATCAAGCTGATATTTGTCTTTTCCTTTCATCCAGATGTGGGTCACCTTATCAACAGGTTGGATAGTTAATAAAAATTACCATGGATCCTAGGAAGTTTTTAATGGTGGGCGTCTAACAACCACTGATTCCGTCTAGCCTACCTGAAATTTTCTCCTGCTTCATTTTTGGAAACATGTACTAAAATAAGCTGTAAATACAGATGAACGGCATGGATATTCAATTCACACATTAAGGTGGGCCCTATGGTCAGAGTCTCGTCCACATTGCTTAGTTCCGGCCGCAGTTTCACACGTGCCAAGTAGACCCACTTGTACGGAGTCGGACTGGGTCCTTCCTCAGTATGGACTCAAAGCGTCCAAACCGAGTTGTGGAGGAGCCCACCGTGATGTATCTGTTTATCAATTTGGTCCATTCATTTTCTAAGATCAGGCCAACCAAATAAGATAAAAAAAATGGAGTCCAGTTCTTCTGTTGGCTTCTAAGTAGGAAATCCTTGCTAGGAGCATTTTCATTGGTCCACATAATCATATAGGTCCGCAACCCTGTCATATCCTCAATGCAACCTGGTCACATGATGTCTTGCGGTGTGATGTGGACCAAAGAAAAGGCTCCAAGTAAGAATTTCTGCTTGGAAGCCAACAGGATCCAGACTTTAAAGAATGAGGCAGGTCCAACGGTCAAGTCGACCACACCATAAATGACTTTAATGCAACTTACCTTATGCTTGGTGCATTTAATGCAATCCAAGCTTTGTATTTGGTGTGGTCGATCTGACCGTTGGACATGCCTCATTCTTGATCTCATGTGGTCAGCCTTTTCTTAGAAATGAAATGGACGGAGTGGATAAACAGATACATCACAGTGGCCCCTTCACATCTTGGTTTAGATGCTTTGCGTCCATACTAAGGAAGGACGCAATCCGCTTCCGACTTGTACGGGGTGCTAACGATTATGGGAGCGGATTAGGTGAGACCCTGGATCCACAAGGTGGGTGGGACCCTTGACTGTCGGGCTCACAGTGATGCATTTGCCTTAAATCCACACTGTACAACCATTTTGAAAGCTAATTTTAAGGCATGATACCAAAAATGAAGTTGACTTAAATGTTACTTGGACCACACCACAAGAAACAGTCGTGATTGAATCCCTGCCATTAAAAAAATTCATGGATTCTATTGGAATGTTTATTTGGCATCCAACCCGTTGAAAAGATCACAAACACTTAGATGAAGAGACGACACAAATATCATCTTGATCCAAAGCTTTTGTGGCCAACAAGAAGATTTTAATGGTCAATGATCATCATTGTTTTCCGTACTATGGTCTGACTATAATTTGGAACTGCTTCATTTTTTGAATCATGCTTTAAAATGATCTTTCAATATGGATGGACGGCTTGGATGTAATCACATACATCACATGGACTAATAATACATAAAACAACCAAAAAAGTTTGTTCTGTCAGGAAATAAATATAAAGTATGTAGACTTATTAAATATCTATATGGATTAAAACAAACATCTATATATGGTGGTATAAAAAAATTTAATTTAGAAGTGCTATCTTATGGTTTTATACATAACATAGCTGATAAAATACATATACTCTAAAGTGTGTAATTATTATATGCAAATGACATGTTATCAACTACACAATGAAATGTGTAACAGAAATGAAGAGGTTTTTCTCATCCATTTTCGAAATGAAGGATCTTGGACAAGTGAATACCATACTAAGTATCAAAGTTAGAAATATAGTAGGGGTTATGCATTGTGTCGGTCTCATTACATTGAAAAAATATTGGACAAGTTTAATTACTTAAAAATTAAAGAGGCAAAAACCTCATTTGATCCAAGTATCAAATTAAAGAAAAATAGTGGGAGAGTAGTTGTATAACTAGAGTATGTTAGTGCTACAAGCAGTCTTATGTATGCTATGTTATGCTATGCGATGCACAAGACTGTATATCGCATACTCAATGAGTACTAAGCTAATCAGGTTTACTAATAAACCTAGTGTAAAACACTGGAAATAATTGGTAGGGTTCTTGATAATTACCTAAAAGGAACAAAAGAACTAAGATTGTTCTACTGAGAATTTTTTGCCATATTGGAAGAATATACCAATGCGAGTTGGATATCGAGTGCAACGGACAATAATTCCACAACAGGGTGTGTATTCACCTTAGGAGGTGCAGTTGTTTCTTGAGAATCTAAGAAACAAACCTACATAACGCACTCAATGATGGAGTATAAGTTCATACCCTTGGCTACAACTAGCAAAAAGGCTGGATGGATAATGGATCTTCTATTAAAAAGTCAAATTATGTACGAAGCACATACCAGATGTTTCACTTTATTGTGACAGTAAAGCCACTCTAGTGAGAGCCTACAACATCACATATAATGGAAAGTTCAGACACATAAATCTGAGACATGATTATGTAAATCAATTGATTCAAGATGAAATCATCCGGTTTTCATTTGTGAAGTCAAGTAATAACTTGATTGATCCTTATACTAAACTTCTAACGAGAGAGGAGTAAGGACAACATCTAAAGAAATGTGGTTGAAACTCTTCAACCAAAGTCCCACCTATGATGGAAACCTAACCCAAAATTAGAAAATCTTCAAGTCCGGGTTCAATGGGTAAAAATAAATCACCGATACGTGGAAAGTTCCAACACTAAAATAATAAATAACCTCATCCAAGATGACTGATGGTTGTTATAGATAAATGATTGAGTCTTAGAACTCTTAATGAAATCCAATCTAAATGACAAGCGTCTTACTAGTAACAGGGACACTAGAAAGGATTTCAACTATGTGAACGTAGAGGTGGTGCCGCTTCTCATGAGAGTTAAAGTTTCTCTCGAGATTGCTCATAAAACAGGATAAGCACATAACCATTAAACGTGTTAAGCAGAATATATAATGGAACTCATATAATGCAGATACGATTATGTGTTTGGTATCTCCTGTTCTGTTACTATGGAATAACTGGTTGAAGGTTGCGGCTACTAGGAGTATCGATAAAATTTTGAAATACTTACACTATGGGGAGATTCAAATCAAAAGATATCTTTTAACTTCTATGCATAAGAGTTGTGTCTGAGTCTGACAGATATTTTCAAATTTAATTTTAAACCAAGTGGGGGATTGTTGTGTCTTTGATTTTTAATAAAATAATATATATATATATATATATATATATATATATATATATATATACACATATATATATATATATATATCAAAATGGTTTGAGAAGAAATTTTTTTTAGTCCCACATTGCTTGAAAAAAAAAGAAAAGAAAAGAGTTTTTAAGTGGGGGCTTGTGTCCCTTACTAATTAGACAAACCTATGGGAGAATGGAGATTTACATGCTCTGAAGCGCACATGCGGGCGCGGGTGCGAACGAGGGTGTGGACATGGATGGTGAGGTAGTGTGGTTGTAGCAGTACTATCAAACATGGACATGGGATAAAATGAATGGATCAGATACCACAAGTGAAACATGCCAGAAATAGGTATGAGCCTACCAAAATGTCTCTTTATTTTTCTCTCTAGCTCTCTTTGTGTCTAGACACACACGTCGTGGTGCCCAATAAATGAATGGATCAGATATCACAAGTGAAACATGCCAGAAGTAGGGGTGAGCCCACCAAAATGTCTCTTTATTTTATAAAACTTCTTTTGGACTTGGGCCGGCCTTGTATAAACATCCTGCCAGGCTTGCGATGCATTATTTTACCGTCTAAGTAAAGATAGCCTCGTTTCAACGCTGTGGTCATGGGATAGATTCTCGAGGGTGGCTAACATTGTGATGTGACTAACAAGGGTGGGTGGGTGTAATAACAATGGGGTGTGTGATATATATATATATATATATATATATATATATATATATATATATATATATATATATATATTAGCGACTGGATTTGAGCTTAGGTTGAACCATGCGGGCCAGGCTTGAAGAAAGCTTGCCCGGCCTCCTACTTACCCCTAGTTTTTAGTTTGATTAGGCGAGTCTTCGAGCCAAAAAGCGAGCCAATGGAGGTTGAGTTATTGGGCAATCCATCTAGGAATTTGTCCTATCTCGGTTGGACCTGGCTGAATTTGTCCGATCTTGATTTGACGACTAGGATGATATTGTGTTTTCCCTTCATCCTGGTGGTGGGAATCACCTTATGAACGGGCCGGTCAGTTGACACATAAACATCACGGTGAGGCCCGGCAACGTTTGGGTGTTTCCATCCCCCTGTTTCCTGGGATGTGGCCCACTTGAGTGCTGGATCTGCCTTCTTGGGTAGCATCCTCACTATGCTCTGTGGTGTGGCTCACTTGAGTCTTGTATCTACTGTGCGGCCCACTTGAATCTTCTACCTTCTTATTTTTTGGGCCATCATCCTAACAAGAGCTGGCGAAATGGACTGACGGAGTAGATTTTACACGGACCCTGAGGTGGGGCCACTGAGCTTTAGTTTATAGGAACTCCCGTAACAGGTGTCACAGGAAACTCGCGTCCTACAGTTTCCAACGCTCACACTCCTCATGCAATTTGCATTTGCGAACCGTAACGTAACGGACGCGATGACCCAACACCGTGGGAGCTACGTGGTGTATGAATTTTGTGGGGCCTACCATGATGTATGTGTTTTATCTACGCCCTCCATCTATTTTTACAGATTATTTTAGGGCATGAGGCCAAAATCGAAGCGTATTCAAAGCTTAAGTGGACCACATCACAGGAAACAGTGAGAATAACTACGTCGACCGTTGAAATCTTTCTAGGACCCACACTGATATTTATTTGTCTTCCAACATGTTCATAAGGTCACACAGACCTGGATGAATGTAAAAGACAAATATAAGCTTGATCCAAAACTTCTGTAGCCCCTAAGAATTTTTCAACGGCAGGTGTCCAATCCTCATTATTTCTTATAGTGTGGTCCACTCGAGCTCTTAATATCTTCAAACTTTGGATTTCTGATCTAAAATAATCTTCCAAAACAGATGGACGGCGTGGATAAAACAAATACATAACGGTGGGTCCCACAGAGTCCTTTAACACAACGTAGCTCCGTGGTGTTGAGTTCACCACGCAATCCGCAACCATGGGAGCCAAATGCCAATAACGAGGCGAAACCACAAGCTGGCAATCAGTGGGGCCCACATTCACCTCTATATAAATGGCCCACAGCCAACTCCATCCACACCATACAAAGCAGAGGAAGAAGAAGAAAAGATGGCCGTTTCCAGCATGCGTTTCCTCCTTCTGGCCATTGCTGTGGCCGGAATCTTACTTTCCGGCAGCAGGCGAGCCTCGGCCGATGACTGCAACGGCGATATTAATGCCCTTGTCGCGCAATGCCTGAAGTATGTTCAGAGTCCCGGCCCGCCGATCCCGCCTTCTCAGGCATGCTGCGATGTCGTGAAGCGTGTGAACCTACCTTGTGCGTGCCAGCATGTGACTAAGGACGTTGAGAAAGCAATCAGCATGAAGAAAGTCGTCTACATCGCTAGCTATTGCCAGCGCCCACTCGCCCACGGTACCAAATGTGGAAGTAAGTATGCATTGCTCTGTACATCTCGCCATCGTTTCACTGAGTTTTTTTTGTGACTCAATGACTCGTCCTGAATCATTTGGGTCAGAACTCACCCGAGTCGGGGTCAATCGGCCTGACTCGGGGATGAATAGGAGGGTGACTCATGGTACCCAACCCATACTGGTTCCAACCGAGTTGACTCGGATGAGTTGGGGACACTCGGACGAGTTGGCAATTGTATAGCCAAAGCCATATACATACCAGCTTGCTTGCCGAATGGGCACCATCCATGCTGTCCATCAGGTGGGGTCCATCATGATGATGCCTGGCATGAAAAATCTAGCTGATCTATTTGTCGGATGGACCACACAATAAGAAGTGAATGGACAGAAGAAAAGATGTCTTTGTTGTCCATTTCTTGCATACAAAATAGCCCGCATGGTGACTGGACCGGCCGGATTTTTCGACCTGGGAAACTTTCAGTCTGCCTACCTGATGGAAATTGATCTTGAGCCATGTTTTTCATGAGATTGTTAGGGTGGGAGAATAGCAAACCTTTGGGCCAGGTTTGGCTGAGCCATCAGGACCAGGGGCTCAACCTTTGGGTTGGGTCTGGCTCTATTCTTCTTAGCCTGATAAGTGGCCCAACCTGGCCCGGCACGACGTTGACCAGCTGGCTATCTGAAGAGTGGCCCATCGTGTCTTGGGAAGGAATAGGCTCGATTAGATGATTTTGGTTGAGATCACGTTATAAATTGCATTTATGCGTGACCCACCTAATGATTGTATATTATTCTCACATTAGTCATCTGCAGATGAAAAAAAAAACATCAAAACTGAAGCTTCAGTTCAGATCAGACCATTTATCTGTTGGGCTATCAATTCAAGCCCAGCCAAGTCCAAGACATACCTTGTAATAGCCAATGGGTGCGCACTGACTATCGATGCACACCATGAGCACACAAACTTTTTCCCATGCCTTCTAACAGTTTCTTTTAATGGTTTGTTTTTGTCATCTCAGGTTACACAGTTCCATAGGCATGAAGTGGGGAAAATAGGAGGAATGTAGCTGCAGTTTATTGAATAAACATGGACGGTTCTGATGATGTTTGGTGTCATATGGGAATATATCTTGTCGTTTTTCAATGGTGTTTAACAGCAATATAAATTTGATAATCATGCTTACGGAGTGGATACTATGGTGATGAAATTTTCAATGTTGCCAAATGAATTTTAACTTATGAGGCCCACCTTTCAGTTTGTCCAAATCATTCGTAAATGGTTGATGGGGGACACTCGGGACTCCTCATTCAATGGTTGGGATCATCAAATTTAAATATATCGATAAAAAAAAAAAAAAAAGCATTTGCAGATGACAGAACCAAACAAATTAAAACGGAACTTCAAGGAATGCAAGAGTCAACACGAACTTAAAATTAACTATAATTAGCTACTGACGGCTTCAGTAGCCATCTTGCTAAGCGACGTCACCAGGTTCTGTGGGCCCCACCATGATGTATGTGTTGCATCACACTGTCCATATCCATTTGACGAGATCATTTTAGGGCATGAGCCCAAGAATGACACAGATCCAAAGATCAAGTGAACCCGTTATATAGAGAATAGTGAGTACAGTGACACCCACCGATTTGAAACCTTCGTAAGTCCCACCATTATATTTATTTGGGATCCAACCTGTTCATAAGTTCAGAAATACATGGACTAAGCGAAGACACAAATATCGGCTAGATCGAAAACTTTTGTTGCCCTCGAGAAGTTTTTAATGGTAGTTGTTCAATCCCCACTGTTTTCTATTGTGGGGGTCCACTTGAGCTTTGGATCAGCCTCATAATTTGGCTCATGCCCTGAAATGATCTTCCCAAATGAATGAACAGTGTGGATACAATACATGCATCATAGTAAGCTTTACAGGACTTTGCGACATAACTTCAGTAGCTAATCCTCATTACTTCTATGAAGAAGGGAAAATGATTCAATAGTTACTTTTTTTTTTTCGTTCTTCTCTTGAATGGGCCACCTTAATATAATTACTCTGTATACTCCCAGGGCATGAAATTCTGTGAAATTTTTTAAATTGCCTTCAGATGTTTATAAATTTATAAGCCTTTGTCACCTTGCTTTTCTTTTTATAAAAGAATTTCTCTGAAATGATCTTTACAGATTACATAAAGTACAATAATCATGGCAATTCATGATACCCCTAAAAAAAAATCAATGGACCTATTTTCTAAAAAAAAAAAAAAAATCTTAATTGGACCCATAGATGGATCAAATTATTAATTGGCCATATTTTGTATAAAAAAAATACAATTTGTTATATTAAAGGCCATTAATGAAATGGTTAAAATTTCTCCAATTTGTGTGATGCTTACATGGTAGGCTAAAAATAGATGGTAGGCCAAAAAATATTCCTCAAGACCTGATGAACAGAATGAATTAAGTGCCCCAATGCAACTAAGTGCACCATTATTTATAATGCTCCAATAGCACTAATGCATTCCCAAAACTTCAAAATCATTCTCTTGGCGTGGGAATCCGGCCATTGTCCAAGAGCCTCATTAATGGACCCAAGTCTTCTACAACACTGGATGCTCTTTGGAATACACCACATTCTATGTGTAAAATCCACTTGGTCCTCTTCACCTTGGAGGAAACAAATTAGGTAGATCAACAACACAAGTGTTAGAAGAGCCTTTAAACTGTGCAATGATCGATGTCTGGCTGGTCGGTTTTCTCTCTCTCTCTCTCTTCGGGCACTGGAAATAGCGAAGGTAGCTAAGGTGTCTGGACACTTTTTGACAAGTCCGATCGGTCAGACAGTGGGGTCCGACCGGTCATGACCGGTCGGCTGTTGAGGCTGGAGTGACGTTTTTAGTGTATTTCTCCTCTGGACTGTTTTTTGACCGATTCGACCGGTCGGCCATGAGGTTCGACTGGTCAGCTGTATACGCGTTTTCTTATGCAGATATGCGGATCTGCGTAAGTTGTTTCTAAATTTAGGTTGTTTTCTATATATATAACATGTATCTAGACTTAGATGGTATCCTAAGGTGTCCAAGGTTTCCAAAGTGTATTTAGGTAAGGGGAGAGTATTTTGAGAGAGAGAGAGAGAGAGAGAGAGAGAGAGAGAGAGAGAGAGAGAGCTTTGGTTTTCTTTGAGTTTTATTTGCTTGTGGGCTGTTAATCTCTGTAATCTTCTGAATCACAGTGGATCGCTTTGTGCCGTGATTTTTTACCTGTTGAGGGATTTTTCCACGTAAAATCGGATTATCTCTTATGGTTGAATGCTTGTGTGATTAGTTGCATTGCGTTGTTTATTAGATTTGAATATTTTGATGTGTTGTTGTTCGGGTTTCGCTTCTGTTGCCGGCGTTCTATTCCCAACAAATGGTATCAGAGTTAAAGTTAGGGTGAAGTAGAATTCGGATATGAGATGAGAACATGAGATTAAGCACAAGGTTCGAAGTAGAGAAGTTCACCGACAACAATTATAACTTTGAATTATGGAATGTAAAGATTAAATCCTTCTTAGTTCAGCAAGGGCTTGACGAAGCTCTTAGAAAGCAACCTGAGGTTATGAAAGAGAATGAATTGATGAAGCTTGACAAGAAGACCAAAACCTCGATTTTGTTGTGCCTTTCGAATAATGTCCTCTATAATGTTATGAAAGAGAAAACTGCAGCTAATACAATGGCAGAGTTAGAGAAAGTCTATGCCAAGAAATCTCTAAAAAATCGCATGTATCTGTTGATGTAGTTGTTCACTTTAAGGATGACGAAGGGGGCAGATGTGGAGGACTACTTATGCACGTTCAATCGGTTGGGTTGTAAGTTGGTGGAGATAGATGAACCGATGAAGGATGAATATCAAGCATTTATCTTGTTGAATTCTCTTCCAGATTCATATGAGTCATTCAGGGACTCGTTGTGCGTAGGGAGGAAGACCAGCAACATTGAGACTGTTATCTCAACCTTCCAGTCGAAGGCGATGAGAATGAAAAGCGGTGACGTGTGTTCTTGTTCTCCCTCAGAGGCACTGATTATGAGAGGAAGAAATTTTGAGCATGGTGGAAGATATTCTAAATCTGGATCTAAAGCCAAGGGCAAAGAGAAAGCCAAAGTGTGGTATTAGAATTATGGAAAGGAAGGCCACATGAGAGAGGATTGTTAGAATCTCAAGTTGAAGCAAGAGAAATATGAAAATTCTTCTAGAGAGGGAGCTAATACCGTAGATGACAGTGGCGATATTTATGAAGTTTTGACTGTATCCGGCAAGGGATCTCACGGTAAAGAGTGGATCCTGTATTCAAGTAATTCATATCACGTTTGTCTTAACCGAAGTTCATTCATGACATACAGTGCGTATGATAGTGAATCAGTGTTTGTGGGCGATGGCTACGCTCACAATGTTATGCCCCGAAATTTGGTACTAAAGTTGATCAGGCCCGAATCCAAATCTCAAACTCGTGAGGTAAATTAAATTAAAATATATTTGTCATTTGCATCGTTTTTATTCATTTTAATACACCAACAAAGTTAACTAAAGGAAAGTAAATATCAATCATTCTCATTAATTAAAACTTTCACAAATTCACTAATCATCCTTAAATAAATTTCATTACATTGATATTTTCAAAATTAAACTATATGCTAATGAAAATTCAAGTTATCCTTAGGAAAACAAAAATGAAATCCTTCAACTTGGTCCAATTCATTCTTCAACATCAAAATCTGTAAAACAACCTAAAGGGGTGTGAGCACGACGGCTCGCAGGGTCATATAATTCCCACACTTAAAATTTTCTACATTTATAACATATAAAACTCAAATGAGATATATAAAATTAAATAACATCAATTGACATTTGTATTTCTACCAAAATTATTTAAACAACAATTTCAAAGTAAAATAAATTAAATAACGGATTTTGTCCACATCATTTGTGGGCTATTCCAAAGCAAAGCGCCCGTAATCCTGTAAGGAGTGGATTTACGTATTGATTACATGATCACCTTCATTGAATATAAGTCGCTTACTTTTCATCTCAGCCATCCACTAGTCCATCAACAGCAATACTTGTGATAGTCCATCAGCCCAAGAAGCCCCTGTAGCCAGAACCTCTGTGGGGTCCACCTTGATGTCGGTGAGGAATCCACTTCATCCATCGGTTTCTCTAGATCACGTGAAGATCAGCTTGATCCAAAAGTTTTGTGGCCCTCGAAAAGTTTTTAATAGCCATTCATCACTTTTTCTAGTGGTATGGTCCACCTGAGATTGAGTTCTTCTTAAGGCTTGGGATCTCATCGTAAAATGAGATGAAAAAACATATGAACGGTGTGGATATAGAAAATCTAAATCAAGGTGGGCCCCACATAGGACCAACATCCAATCCATCCATTAGAACGGGCACCACTATTGATGCCGTAGCGCAACAATAGGACGATCTACTGCTCAGGTGGGCCACAGTTATTAAAAAAAATGTACGGCTCTGAAAAGCTTCGCTGAAGTTTTTCTATCCAATCCTCCTGTTTTCAATACTAGGGGGCCCACATGTTGAGCGGATCAAATGTATTTTTGAGAAAAGCATTTTTAAGGTAGGACTAAGCTGATGGATGGATTGCATCTCGCACTCATGTGCTACAACCCATCTCACCTCGATCTACAGTTTGGATACGGTTACAAAAATGCCACGTGTACATATGCTTGAGCATGAGTATGGATTTCCACATTCCGCCAGAGCATTAAAGATTTTTATCCAAAGAGTATATAATAGGACAGTGATGACAGGATAAGGGATTTGCCACTCGAAATCCTTTCACTCTCTAGAAATGGCTGCGTCTTCAGCCACAGCTCCGTTCTGTGGCTCTCTCACTCAATCTTCTATCTTTCCTTCTTTCAGATTACACCAATTTCCCTATTCCATCGCCAGGTGCCGATCCCACAGTCGCCTCCGGGTTCGATTGATTCGGCTGCAGGCAGCTGCAGCAGCGCCGACCATCGAATCCACGAATGGCGCTGTTGTTGTTGCGGATCCCAAGAAGACGGACAGCGATTCATATGGTCGGCAGTACTTCCCATTGGCTGCTGTTGTCGGGCAGGTTGAGAATTTCATTCTTTTTTCTCTTTCCATGATTCTGTCTTGAAGATGTTTTGTGATGGGTTTTGGTTTGCTTTCTGTGTTTGGGTTGGTTTTTTGAATTTTCAGCATTGTGGAGTCTTTTTCTTGGTCTTGAGTAGGAATGTGTTTTCTTGTTAATGAATAGTTTGTTTCTTTTTAAATTTTTAGTGTTGGGTGAGTTTGAATTCGCAGCTTTTAAAGCCGCTATTTTTTATGGTTTTGTGTGTGTGTGTGTGTGTGTGTGTGTTAGTTATCATGAAATGGTTTGTCCTTTCTCGGGGGGTTTCTCTGACTCTTTTTTCAGCTTTGGGTAGAAATGTGTTCTTCTTATTCTTTTTGGTATTTGTGTTTTTTTACCTCATGTTGGTTAGTTTGCATTTGGAATTTTTAATGCCAGAATTTTGATGGGTTTTAGTAGTTTTGATTTTTAGTGTCAGAATTTTTGTTTTTTTGTTTTGTCTTTTGTTTTTTGTTTTTTTTTTGTTTGTTTTGTTTTTGAGGAAATGAGGATTTCTCTTAATGAATTAGATTTTTTATGTTGTTGGAAAGGTTGGATATTTTATGGAGTTTCAAAATGCCACAGGTATTATCATGAGCTCTAAGATATGAAAATGTTTCCATAACCAAATTAAGCATCATGCTTGTTAGCAAACCAATACAAGCCACGATTATATTTGTGTTATCAGTTGATTCTAATTTTATTGAGGTCATCATTTAACCTGTTATAGATAGTGATTGTATTACAGGATGCAATCAAAACAGCTTTATTACTCGGGGCCATTGATCGTGAAATCGGGGGGATTGCCATCTCTGGTAAGAAGGGAACAGCCAAGACTGTGATGGCACGTGGTTTACATGCTATACTCCCTCCAATTGAAGTAGTTGCAGGTTCAATGGCAAATGCTGATCCAATTTTCCCTGAAGAGTAAGGTCACCAAATGCTTTCTAGTAACTTTCAAATATAAATTTGTAATTTTTTTGTCTCTAGTTTTAAAATTGGCAGAAATTTGTGATATTGATATTATTGGGTCTTGATGCATAAAGCCATGAATATCGTTCTTATACGCCCAAGCCATGCAAGTGGGCCCAATGGGAATCCAAACCACTGATATGATGGGTCCCACTGTGGACAGGGGATGCCCCAAAAGTCTCCAACAAGGGAAAGTCATAGTCTCACCTTATATGATGATTGTATTTTCCTGCTTGACGAATTTTTTGTTTTTGTTTTTTTTTTAGTCTCTGATTAAAAATATCTTGGTCCTATGTAGCCCTTTCAAGTTTTAGTGCATATTGTCATGCTTCACCTTTAAAGATGTCTTGTGATTTATGCGTAACACTTGTAGTTCATTTCTTATTGCAGACCTTTTAGTGGTTTATATGGGTCTGAAGCAAATTCATAGGAATCTCTCTGTTTGTTATCTTTAAGTATACTGTATCTGTAAGAAACTTGCTAACATCTGACCTGAAAATAATTGATCAGCACGTAGGCTCTTATTTTTTCTTTTCTTGTATGCCAAATTTCTTGGTGATGGACAAACAAACTTTTCTTTTCAACAGACCTCCAAGGAAAAAAGGAAAAAAAAAAAGAAAAGAAAGAAATAAAGAAGAAGAAGAAGAAGAAAGGAAAAAAAGTGAACACATTAACAAATCTCTGCTTCGATCATTGATTTATTACTCTGGCCTATTGGATGGGTGGTGAATTCCAACTTCTTTTGGATCTTTTATACAAAAGGTTTTAAAACTGAAAAAGTTTGGTATTTGGTGTCTCCAAAACATCAAGGCTGAGAGTGAAGATGACATCAGAAGATTGCCCTTTAAAATTTATCTGGATTTGTCTTCCATCCAAAACAAAATGGATACAGCCACCCAATTCGATCGGAGTTACCCGGCATCCAGAGCCCAAACAGGCCCTTAGTTTTTAGAACAAGGAGGATTTTAATTATTGAGGCAAAATAGTTGGTCTGAACTACTATTGTCATTGACTCATGTAACAACTGCAGAAGCTTTATTGCTTTCATGTTTTAAGTTTTCATTTCCAATTCTTAAAGGTGGGAAGATGGCCTAGCTGATCAAGTGCAGTATGATGCTGCTGGTAACCTCAAGACTGAGATTGTCAGATCTCCTTTCATTCAGGTAATGATCAATAAGGTGACTGTCATGGAGAAGATAGCTCACAAGCCACAATTTCTATGGTTTTATTTATAAGTAAACATACAAAATTGACTGTGCAATTTTCTCAGTCCAACAACTGTTTACGTGTGGCCCATTGGGGATCCAAAGTGTTCATATGGTGGGTGCTATCGTGTATAGGTGATGCCACAAAAATTGCCGCCATCAGATTCCTGACTGTGTAGATGCATCTTTTGCCTGATGTTTGGTGGCTATTGTCCATTTGCAACCTACAAATAGATGGCTAGGATCACCTGATGGGGAAGTTTTTGAGGCATGGCCCATCCCATGATGGATGGTGGATGCCTGATGAACAATTCAATTCACCTGTAAAGTTGCTGGAAGGAACAAAAAACACTTTATTTTTTCTTTTTTCAGTCAAGCCCCACATGGTACCTCTGTTTTTATGTTGTAATTACAAAAAAATGTTCTGCAGATTCCACTTGGTGTGACAGAAGATAGGCTCATAGGATCTGTTGATGTTGAGGAATCTGTGAAGACAGGAACAACTGTATTCCAACCGGGACTTCTTGCAGAAGCTCATAGAGGTGTCCTATACGTTGATGAGATAAACCTCTTAGATGAGAGTATTAGCAATTTGCTATTGAATGTCCTGACAGATGGAGTTAATGTTGTTGAAAGAGAGGGGATCAGCTTCCGTCATCCATGCAAGCCGCTGCTCATTGCTACTTACAACCCAGAGGAAGGTTCCGTTCGCGAACATTTATTGGATCGTATTGCGATTAATTTAAGGTAGTTAAAACCTCCGCATATCTTTTATGGTGCTTTCTGAGTTTGTCAACACAAGCTGATGGCCTCGGTTGCTTTCCCTTTTGTGAAAGCGTATTCAAATAGGAATACGTGGGGAATTGTTTATGTGAGATGCGAGGGATTCCAAAAGCATGCTTGGCAATTGCAAGATCCAGGGACCCATTCCCCTGACATGTAGTTCATTTTCTCTTTAACAAAAATTTCATTAGCTTGCACAAAAGTAAAACTGTACAAGATCCTCCTCATCAGGTGGGCCCACTGTAAATATTCCCTGGCCCAAATATCTCGCTGGTCCACTAAACATGTATGTTGAAAATAGACCATTTCTTTCCTTTTACCATGCACTTTTCTCATTTGTGTGCAAGTGCCTGATGAGTGACTAGCCTAACTCTGGCCAGAGCATGGTCAGTGTACGCAAATGAAGAGTGGCCTGGATCTTGCATGTGCATTCCACGTTGACAGGTTTGGCACGAAGAACCCTTCCATCTCTCATGCAAGTCTCATTAGGGGGCTCATATTCAGTTGTCATCTCTCAATATGATTATTCCTATTGCTGAATACGTAAGTGAAGATTCAAGAAAGAGGTTTCAATTGTAGATACAGAAATATGCAATGGATGCTTGTCTTGTCTTACTCTTACAGCTAAGCAAACTATTTCTGCAGCGCAGATCTTCCAATGAGTTTTGATGACCGTGTTGCAGCAGTTGGCATTGCAACACAGTTTCAGGAATGTAGCAAGGAAGTTTTTAAAATGGTCGAGGAAGACACAGAACTCGCAAAGACTCAGGTGGTTTTGCAGAATTGCTATTTCTCTTGAGCTATATTTTTAGTGAAATGATAAAATCCTTGATCTCAGGACATGCATTCTATCCTCAGGTTTTCAGTTTGTACAGGATGGGCCCATGTTTCTGTGATCCAGATTGTTGATCTGATGGTAAACTCTGGAGTACCCATGCGCCATATGTTCCACAAATGAAAGATGAAGATCCTAGTGGTCCAATCTTTGGCCTTGCTTTCAGTTGAATGTGGATCATTTCTGTATTTCTTTTCTTAACTACCATTCACATGCCAACAATGGAAGGATTGTCTCCCATCAAGGAGTTTCTTGGACTAGGTCTCACCAAATGGTGCCAAAAATTCAAACTAAGGATCCGAGAATTATATGCATGTTCTTGGGTCGATAATCATACATTTCCTCATATTTTGAGTGTTTGCAACCTCTATTAGATGTAGGAGCAGTATTACTCTGTGTTACTGGAAAAATAAATGTTCCTCTATTTTGGATTTACAGATTGCCTTGAAACATTTTTTAGATCATCATATCGGGCTCAGACTGTAATGGTGCAACCATAGAAAGCTTAAAACCATTCTCAGTAATATCCTTTTAAATCATATGCAACTATTACAATATATACTGTTCTGATGAAGGTATTGCCAAATTTAAAAAGCAAATTTTATCTGCCAGAATCTTAAGGTCTTTTTGGATGTACCCAAATGAATGGGGGTGGCAATGTGTATGGTTTGGATCAGGTCGGGTTCAGCCTGAACCTGACCCATTTACTAATGGATGAAGAACATTACCCCTTGGCCCGACCCACTAAAAATTCATCAAGCCCAAGCCTGACCTCACCCCCCATTTACTTGTAATCATGTTGGGCCCAACTGAACTGATCTGCACACTGGAATCCAACTCAGTTTTGTGAATGGAATATAGGGCTAAATGTATTCCCACCCTGGGATCCAACTCGGTTTTGCAAACGGTATATAGGGCTAAATGTATTCCCATGCTGGCACAATTAGTGGTTATCTATGTTAATACATACATCATATGTATGCATCCATACTTTTTTTTCTTCTGTTATTTTGTTTTGGGTTTTGGGTCTTGTCAGGTCAAATCATCTAGCACAGCCAATTCATACATCATATGTATGCATCTATGTTATCTTCTATTATTTTGTTTCGGGTTTTGGGTCCTGTCAGGTCAAATCATGTAGCACAGGCTATTGTTAACCTACATGGGCAGGGCTGGTTAGGGATTCCACCCAAGCCCGACTCATTTACTTGAATGAGCAACTTTTCTACCATGGCCCTGACCCACCAGGCCACTATCCATTTAGCTTGGCCCGAACTTATCTCAGAAATGGGTCAGACCAGTTGACCCATGGGCCAACCCAGCCAATTGCTGCCCCTAAGAATGAACACTGACCTATGTGCATTATGTGGGAGAAGACTCACTTCGAGCATCTTGCAAATGCAAACAGGAGGTTGTGCCAAATTCTCCTATCTACATTTGGCTGACATTTCAAGCAGGCCCTTAAATTGGATTCTTTTTTTCCACTTGAAACTGAAATTTGTTTCTTATCATATGCAGAATATTTTCATATAGCCGTCTCTTTCTTTAAGTGTTCTCCTATTCAGGATAAGGATAAGCTTCTCATTCTTCTATGCATAATACGTATACATTATGTATATCACTATATTGTTTTTTTTTCCCTGAAGGATATGTATATCACTATCCTTGTATATGGCATCTTCCTGTAATCATTGATGTATGTTGTATATAATATACGTGTATGATGTGGACCTTAGGTGTACCATATGAAGAACCTCCAAAAAAGAAGATTCTCTTCAACTATGCAAAAAGGAAGTAAACGATGTCAAATGTTCTTTGAGTTAGTAAATTAAAATAGAATTTAATAACTCTAGAACGGAAAGGCATCAATGTCCAACTAGCATGCAGCATGATGGTGTTGTTAAAGTGATGTCTTCATGCAGCTGAGAACAAACAATTCTGTTTCCTTTTTTTTTTTTTTTTTTTTTTTTTGAAAGATGAGAATTTTATTGAGGGACAGCAAAGCTGCCCGGAAAAAAAAATAAAAAAATTACAAACCCCGTCCTATGGGGCCCAATCCCTGAACTGCCTTAAGACCTTGGAGAACACCACAATCGAAGTAGCCGCCTTGCTTCTAAAACCTCTATTATTCCTATCTGCCCAAAGCGACCATAACACTGCCAAAAGAAGGCATCGCCACTTTCTTTTGCCTAGCACTGCACCCATCTCAACGTGCCACGAAACTAGCAACTGATCTAGGGTTGGCGGCATCACCCAATCAATGCCAGCCAGCCGCAAAGCACTCCGCCAAATGTCAGACGCATAGGGCCAATGAATTAGGAGGTGCTCTACCGATTCTTCTTGTCTAAGACACATTGGGCAACCATTGGGGAGGATGAAGCCCCCTTTTCGAAGATTGTCAATCGTCAGGATACGATTTCTGCCCGCTAACCAGGTAAAAGCTGCGACTTTGGGAGGAGTCCCATATGACCACACAGGGCTTGTCTGAACCAGAGAAGGTGGATTGGCCCTCTTCGACAGTGAGTTGTAGAACGATTTTACTATAAAGATCTGGACGAGGAGGTCTTCCATTTCAACGAATCTTGGGAAGCCGGGTCTGGATGAAAGTCTTGCAGAAGATTAAGAAGTTGATTTACTTCATTTATCTCTTCCTCATTAAAGTTTCTTCTAGATGGAGGAATCCATACTCCTCCGTTCTCGTTATGATAAAAACAATCTTTCACCACAATATTACGGTTAGGAGCTAGCAGGAATAAGGCGGGAAAAGATTCCGCCAGCGTAAATGGGCCGCACCACTGATCCAGCCAGAATCTAACTCGATTACTGTCTCCCAGGGAAAACTGCACAAAAGGATAAACTAAGTGGGAGACTTTGGCAATATTACTCCAGATGGACGAAGATTTATATCCCGAAGAAGTAGTGGGCCACCGCCCCATCGGATCCGAACCATATTTTGCCACCACAATTCTCCTCCACAGACTCTCCTGTTTGTTCCCATATCTCCATGTCCATTTTCCGAGGAGGGCTCTATTCATCAGTTCCAAATTTTTTATACCCGCTCCTCCTTCATCATAACGCTTGCACACTTCGTTCCACTTCAAGAGAGGAAATTTAAAAGACCCACTGCAACCCTTCCACAGGAACTTCATTTGCAACGCGCCAATTTTGAGGATGATAGATTTCGGGCAAAGAAAAAGAGATAAAAAGTACATCGGCATACTGGACAAGGAGGCCTTAATAAGATTGATTCTACCTCCCAGGGATAACAAATTCATCATCCAAGAGGAAAGTTTCTTCTCCATTCTTTCGAAAATGGAATTCCAAATCTGAGTAGAAGGTTTTCCAACAAACAGAGGGAGACCCAAATAAATACTAGGCAACGTTCCCACTTTGCAACCGAAATACTCAGCGAAAGAGTTGCTTACCTCGGAAGAAATATTAATGCCAAAAAGTTCAGACTTTTTAGCATTAATCTTCAAACCAGAAACTACCTGAAACCAGCAAATACACATGCTCAGAGCAGAAACCATCTCCTCATCTGTAGCACAGAAAAGTAGCGTATCATCAGCAAACTGTAGGTGATTAATGGAGATACCAGAATTAGGAAAAGAAATACCCTTAAACAACCCCTCCTCCTGTCCCTTTGAAAGCATACGACTTAGGGCTTCCATGACTATGACAAAGAGGAAAGGGGACAGCGGGTCTCCCTGCCTGATCCCACGCGAGGATTTAAAATATCCAAAGGGAGTCCCATTGATCAACAAAAAAAATTTCGGGGAGGTTACACAGACCCTAATCTACGCTCTCCAAACATAGCCAAATCCCATTCTCATGAGGACGTAGTCTAAAAATGACCAGTCCACATGGTCATAAGCTTTTTCTAAATCCAATTTACAAACAATCCCTGTGGTTTTCTCTCTTACACTAGAGTGTAAACATTCATTTGCAATCAGAACAGCATCTGTGATTTGTCTTCCTTCTACAAAAGCAAATTGGAAAGGAGATATAATATTTGGAATCACCTGTTTCAGCCTCTGAACTAAAACTTTGGACAAAATTTTGTAAGAGCTACCAACAAGACTGATTGGCCGGAAATCACTGATGTTATGAGCACCCTCAACCTTGGGGATTAGGGCCAAAAAGGTACTGCCTAACTCCTGAGATAACCTCTTCTTAGTGAACATTTCTTTAACAAAATCGAAGAGATCCTGATGAACAACATCCCAGAAGGATTTAAAAAAAATAATCGGGAATCCGTCTGGTCCCGGGGCTTTATCCCCTCCCAGGTCCCAAACAGCCGCTTTAACTTCCTCTAAAAGCACAGGTTTTTCAAGCATGATCGCCTTTTCTTCTGAGATAAATTTGAAATCCAAACCATCGATCCTAGGGCGATTCACAGGTTTTGCAGATAGAAGGTTAGAATAAAATTGGACAATGCTGTTGCAGATAGTAGAAACTAGCCTGCTGTCAATCTCGAGGGAAGCTATAGAGTTAGATCTGGACTTGGCATTGGCAAAATTATGAAAAATTTTAGTATTACGGTCCCCATCCTTAAGCCAGTGAGCTCTGGACCGTTGTTTCCATTTTATCTCCTCTTCCTTAATGCTAGCACTATAATCCCCAGCAAGTTTGGATCTCAAGGAATTCTCCTCTTCAGAGAGACATCCAGATTCTTCCTTTATGTCTAAATCTTGAATAGTCGCAACTAAAGAAGAGATTTCCTTCTCTCTATGACCAAAGAATTCCTTGTGCCAAGCTTTCAGGTGGGATTTAAGATTGATGAGTTTTTTAAATAAAACAAAGCCAGGTCTACCCTTCGGGCCAAAAGAACACCACTCAATGACCAAGTCACGGAAACCTTCCACCTGAAGCTAGGCCAATTCAAATCTGAACGGTTTTGGACCCCAGTTCAATTCATCTGTTTCCAGAAGAATCAGACAATGGTCTAAAACAAGCCTGGGGAGGCCCCTCTGTCTAGCAAAAGAAAAGTGATCTAACCAATCAGCTGAAATAAGAAATCTATCAAGGAGGGACATAGAGGGAGGAGATCTACCATCAGACCAGGAGAACTTGATACCCCTCATAAGAATATCAATAAGACCATTCGTACCTACCCAGTCTAAAAACTTCTTCATAGAATTGGAAATGCGAGAACCTTTCGATCTTTCATAAGAGAAACGAATCACATTAAAGTCTCCTCCAACAAGCCACGGAAGATTCCATCTGGCCTTTACAGCATCCAGCTCCAGCCAAAACGACGAGCGATACTGACTTTTGGAGGGGCCATAGAGCCCCGTAAATAGCCATAGAAACCCAGAAGAGATCTCCTTGAAGACAATGTTAACCGAGAAGAGGCCAAACCAGCTATCCTCTTTAGAAAACAAAAGAGAATCCCACATCACTAGGATTCCTCCCGCCACACCAACAGAATCTAGCGCCGACCATTTCGTTCCTTTTCGACGCCAAATCGCCCTCACCAAGGAATTGTCCATCGTCTGCATCTTGGTTTCCCGCAAAACAATAATTTTAGCCTTAGATCTGTTGCACATATCACATACCTGGGATCTTTTCTGAGGGCATCCCGACCTTCTAACATTCCAGGAGAGGACTTTCATTGGTTCACCATCGAGACCCCTCTCCCCTTTCTACCTTCTCGGGGGATAGCTTCCACCATCCCTAGCTGATCAGCCTCCAACCTTTGGAGCTTCCTTAACTGAGCTCTTTTCTCATTTGAACCCTTGCTTTGTACCCCTTGAACTGAAATTTTAACACCTTGTTCAGCTACAACTTTAAAGAGAGCTAGATAATCGTCATCAGATTCCCCAAACACCACTCCCATGAGTCTACCCACATGAGCTACAGCATCACGCACCCTTTTTTTTCTTTTTGATGGTCCTTAAAAGGTTTATCATCATCTCCCCCTCACTCCTGTCGGATAAGAGACTTCCCTGACCCATCACAATTGATTGATCTGAGAAGGCAGTCCTCAAGGGGGTAACCAGAACGGGCTCCACGCCGGTGATCATGAGGGTCCCCCTGCATCGTCTGATCCTGCTCCATACCACTCAAGACGGCTGGAAGCACGGTCAGCGGGCCACAGACCTCATTTAACATATCTTTTTCAGAGTTACAGGGATTAGAACCATACCTAGATGGACTCAGAGGGGAAACATGGGGGGTTTAGGAAAATATCCCTTAGAATCGGGAGAGGTTGGCGTTCGAATCTCGGAGCTTCGCGTTTCTGCAGATCAGAAAGAGGAATCGAAAGAGCAGGAAGTTCGTGCGGGGCATCAAACTGGCTGTCCTCAAGAACCTGCGTTGCATCGGCCAGAACCAGGTGATCTTGCTGAGAACGAGCATCTGGGGTCATATCGTCAAGCCCCTCGAAGAAAGCTTGAGAACTTTCTAACTCCCTGGAAGCCCTAATCGTCTCCTCATTGGCAATCTCCCTTTCTTCTCGAGCTACAACAACTTTCTCCCGGGTAGGATCCTCACAGTTGAAGGGAGAGTCGATTGGTGTTTTCTTCTGATAAGCCTGATGGGTCTCATCCCTCTCCTTTTCAGACCTCAAGATCCCCCAATTTACAGCGTGATGCCGCGTGTCATGCATCGGGAGATCAGATGGAGACGTATGGGGTGAGGTACCTGCGTCATCTCTCGTAATTAATGGTTGCACACTATTCGAGACCGCCATCCCAATCGAGGCGATTCTCTCAGATACGGGCGGCTCTGCCCTAGTCCACGTGTCATCCTTGGGGAGCTCGGTAGAGAACGTCTGGGGATAGGAGCCGACATCGGTCTCACTGCTCGAGACTCTCACTCTTTTCGAGGTAATAAACGCTGATGCTGGCTGCTTTATCAACGACGGCAATAAAGGTGAATCCGTCGCTAACTCGTCCGTTTTCTCCCGAGAAATAGCGTTATCTCGCGATAACATGGAACGAATATTAATATCACTACACGAAACTCTGATAGCTGTATCACAGGGTGGAGGATGATCCACGTGTCCGGGCGGGTTTTGATGGAAGTGACAGGGAAGAGGGTCAACGTTCGGATCCTTCTATCTAGGGAGGTCACATGTATCCTGTGGACTGTGGGACACCTAGATGGAAGCACCTTCTTCCTCATTCGCTTTCTAAAGAAACCCAGGCAGGCCCGGGGAATGATCCCGTTGGAGACAGGCAGTCTCTTCCAGCTGAACTGCGACAGGAAGTTTCCTATTTTTTCTGTCCAAAAATAGAAAGAGGATGATAAAGATTTGATGTGAGAATGCCTTTCTTCAAGATTTGGCTTGGGTAGCACAACTTTCTCAGGGATGCAATCTGTTCTATGCTTTGGTGCCCACTGTGCCATAAAAAACAACGCAATTTTTTTCTTTTTCTTTTAACACCTTCACAAGGTAAATTTTAGTACATACATATTAACGTGGAAATCAGTCCCTATGGGTAGTGAAACCATTTTCTTCTTCAACAGGGTATTGAAACTGCCATTGGGATTCTATGAAGTACAATTCAAATTGACATCTCTCTATTCATAATCCTTCATGAATGAATTTGAGCATTCGGTAAGATGAACTTCCTTTAGCTTGGATAATGACCGCATATATGTAATCCCAAATACAGGCTGCAACTAAACCTCTTAGATGCAATATATTTGGAATTTTAGAAGGGCCCAACTTCAGTATGCACAGTGAAAACCGAGAAGCTGTGTGCATTTATCTGCCATCATTTAAAACGGTAGGCAAGAAGCTAGCAAGCATTTCAGTATATGAAATTTCAAAGGCCTGTTTGAAATGTGTGTTAAGATTGGTGTCTGCCATTTATGATGGTGCTTAGTTGCACGACTAAGGTGCTGTTCCCTCTTTTAATCACGCCTTGTGCCCCCTCTTGCTCTCACTTTCAAGCTGTTTACTTGCTAAAATTAAAAAAAAACTGAAGCTTTTCTACTTCTATTCCTAAACCTTTTGCCACTTTGCTTCATGCTTTATGCTCCATCCTCTGCACCTTGTGCCCTAAATTCGTGTTGGCTTGTTTGGACAGACTCAGAAGAAACTTTTTATGGCAAGGAGGCGAGGCTACTAGGAAATTTCATCTGTTGAATTGGGATGAAGTCGCACCTGGATGTGGTTAGTCAGGGCTTGTTGAGAAAATGGGTGTGGAGGAGGGTTATCACTGTCAAATACAGTACTTCTCTCTCAGGCTAGTGGGTGAGGGAGTCCTTATATAGTGCATCTTTCCTTTGGAAATTTGTGGCCGGGATTGCTCTGCTTATGGCTAGGGGTTTCAGTTTTGTCCTTGGGAAAGGCACTAGGGTAAGATTTTGAGTTGATGTTTGGATTGGGGATTCTTCTCTTCGGGAGTCTTTTCGTTCCATTGCCTCCCTTTGTCTGGTGGCAAATATTTTTTATGCCAGTTGCTACTCCTCCCAAGGTTTTGGGGGAGTGTGGTTGCCTCCATATCGTAGGGAGCTTGATGATTCGGAATTTAGCGACTTAGTGGCCCTTATTTCTTGTTTCTAGGGTATCTCATTGATTCTGCGTAGAAGGATTTGTTGGTAACTTGGTATGGTGTCCATGTCATAGCAAGTAGGGGGCTTTCTCAATGAGGTGATTGCATTTGTAGTTGTCTCCTCTTAATCCTAGTTGCTCTGTTTGCCACACTGCTCTTCTATGGTCTTATGGAGCTCCTCCGAGAGTTGCCATCCTTGCTTAGCTGGCTTGGAGGAATAGGATCCTTACTATCGATAACCTATTCAAGAGATGTCTCATTTTGCCCAATGCTTGCCTTTTGTGCTTAAATGTGGAAGAGTCGATCAATCACCTGTTTATTCATTTCTCCTTCTCCTGCTTAGTTGGGTTCAGCATTTTCAAAATCGCGAAGATTAGCTGGGTGATACCGTGCTCTATTGAAGGTCTTTTCCATTGCTCGCATCTCGAGGGAGCCCTTGACTCGAACAGATTGAGGCTAGCTTTGTTAGCCCTTCTTTGGTGCATTTGGTTGGAAAGAAATGGATGGTGTTACTGCAATAGTAATAGCTTTGCCTCTGGGGTGTTTAATCGGGTCGCTTTGTGTATAAGGGACTATGGGTCCTTAAGAGTGTTTTTTCCTATCTTTCTGGCTGGGCTGGGTATAGTTTTCTTTTAAGGTTTCTTTGGTGTTTTCTGTTTTCTTTGTTCTTTTATGTTCTTTTTCTCTTTTGTTGCCTTTTCCCTTCGGCCTTAATAAAATTCATCATCTTCTCCCCCCCCCCCCCCCCCCCCCAAAAAAAAAAAAAAAAAAAAAAAAAAATTTCTATAGGATGGTGGGAGAAACACGCATTTTGACTTGGTTCAACCTGTGAGAACACAATCTTTTCCCCTTTCAAAATGGGTGTTGAACACATGCAACATTTTTTCACACTTTATGTGATTATTCATGTTGTACACTGATGCAGGACAATGGGCCTATATGGATGATGCGGAATGAAACTAAAGCGGATATACGAAACAATGAATAATCAAATTAAATATACTCAAATCGCAAATGAAGAAATTCAATTAGGCTGGGCATTAATTCATACACCACATAAAAAAAAAACTATTAAGCATAAAGTGATAGAACTATAAATCTCATACGTTGGGACTCATGGAAGGTAGAACTTCCATATCCAAGCATAGGGTTAATCCTAAAATTCAAGGATGGGGTTCTAGGGTATGACTGAAAATTAGGGATAGGGTTAGTGTTAGGATTTCGGTAATTTGGAATTGAGAATTTTGGGATTTAGGGCTATAGAAAGGGGAAATTCGGATTTGGATGAAAAGGGTGGTTGGATTTAAGAAATGGTGTAGGATTGGGTTAGGATTGATGAAATCAGATAGGGCAAGGTTAGGGTTTTGGGGAAAAAAAGAAAAAGAAAATGGGGTTGTGGGCTTATTTCAAATGGAAAATGGTTCAAAGTTGTAGGGTTTCGGCTTTGAGATTAAAGAAAATGAAAGTTCTCTAATTCGGATGTAAAAGAATAATTAACTCAACTGAATCTTCTAGAAAAGAAGAAGAGAAAGGAGATAGAAGAGGATATTTGGCATTAAGAAGGTTCCAGGAGATTCATGCTCATTTCAAGCAAGAAGGGATTCGCAATCAATTTCATAAACTTTCATTAAGAGAAATAGGTTTCTAACATGTATATATAAGCCATGAAATAGAAAAGTGCACTAAAGTGCCTAACTAATAAAAAGAAAAAAAAAAACGCCTAAAACAAATAAGTCCAAGAAAAGTGCACTAAAGTGCCTACAATAAAAAAAAGAAGACAAAATGATGCCTAAAACAAATAAACCCGCGCGTCGGCCTGTTGTTGTACTCCTCTCACGTGCTCCTTTCATGTATCATCGAACCACAACGAAATGGGCGCGACACGTCTCCTACATTGGTACATTCGAGCAAAAGAACGTGATGGCTTGATGTCCCCATTAACTCTCCCTGACTGGAAAAAAGTCGCCTTCGGCAATGTAAAACTCCAGTACCGCTCTAGGATGTCTGGATCAACCTGCTGCAGCTCGGTCTCTATAAGCCACGTGCAATCTGAAGTTGGCTCGTTCTTCCATTTGACGAGATACTTCTGGTACCCGTCCTCGCTAGTCGACACCACTTGCTCATATAAAATATCTTCAATCTCTTCCTTTCACTTAGGCAGTTGTGGTAAAGGGGTAAAGGTTGGGAAGATGGGGTAGGGATAGGCCATGGATCATGAGATGGGGTAGGTACGTCATCTGGGTGACCCTTGAAAGCTACTAGGTCCTCCACATTGAAAGTGGAACCAATTCCTATGTAGGGTGTAAGATCTATTACATATGCATTAGTGCCCAAGCATTTTAAGATTTTATACGGGCCGGCACTCCGTGTTTGTAATTTCTTAATGGTTCCTTGTGTGAATCGCTCTGGTCGTATGTGGACCATGAGGTAATCACCCGCTTGAAATACCTGCAACCTATGATGTGAGTCAACATTTAATTTATATTGTTCGTTGCTCACATTTATCTGCTTTCTAATTTCATCATGCAACTCATGGATATGCTGTGCAAATGACTCAACTAACTCTGACTGTTTATGTGAGATGGACATGAGTGAAACCATAGGACGCGCCGGTGAAGTAATGAACTCAAAATAGACAACTCTATTACTTAAGACTCGAGAGATTTTGACAAGAGAACACTTCCTACGGGTGACACATAATTTCTCATTCTTTAGCATCCCACAAACCCGCTCTAACTGATAGAGGTATTGCTCCTCGTACGTGTTATAAAAAAGGACAATGTTCAAGTATCCCAATACTTGAAGACACTCGATCGAGATTTTATGGACGACTAGAATGTGTCCACACATGCCATCGTACTTGGAAGTGAAAAGGGCAGGCACGATACACAGAATAGAACTCAAACACAAACTTTCCTAAGTGAACTCTTTCCTAAGAAGCCTATCAAATTGCCTCTGCATTTCTGCATGCTCCGCGGAGTTCACTTGGTAAGGGGAAAGCTTGACAGAGTCGACCCAGGGACAAGATCGATTGCACATTGAATGTCCCGCTTGGGTGGAAGTTCATCTGGTGGGATGTCACAAGTCCTTTCCAAGTTCACATCACTAGTTATGTGTGTGTCCACTATTAAATCCACATTAGTCTCTTTTTCAAACTCATTCGCACATGACATCATTCAGATCACACATGACAATTGGAAATGGTGCGGCCTCGATTACTTCGACCTCTCCATTACTAGCACCCACTCTTTCATGTTCAACAATGGTGACTGATGCCTCGAGTTTTTCTTCGTTATCACTATCAATTTCAGGCACATACTTTACCTCTTCATAAACAACTTGTTTAGACCTTTCCAATTTTCCATTCAACAAGGCATTATATTGATTATCTTCCCCATGTTCGGGGTTAGCCTGATTTGACGCCTTTAATTGCGTGACGCAACTCTGAGTGGCTTCATTCTAGGCCACGAGGGTATTCAGACGTCGGAGTATGGTGGTCAGAGTCTAAAGAATTTGATCCTGACCCATGGTGGTGATGTGTAGTCCAAAACCATGACCAGAACTTGTGGGCATACACAAGGGACGACTTTGGACTGAATTTTGAGACCGTACAACTCTATATTATGACCAAAAGAAAAGTTTCTATCTTAGACGCCACAATATGAAATCCTAAGCTATATGATGAATGCGCTAACCAACCATAGATATGATGAATGAGATGCTTTAAACACCCTATGCTTCAAGCCTAGGCTTTGATACCAAAATTTGACGCAGGACAATGGGCCCATATGGATGATGCAGAATGAAACTAAAGTGGATATATGAAACAATGAATAATCAAATTACATCTACTCAAATCGCAAATGAAGAAATTCAATTAGGCAATAATTCATACACCACATAAAAAAAAAAAAAAAACTGCAAGCATGCAGTGACGGAACTATAAATCTTATAGACCGAGACCCACGAAAGGAAGAACTTCCATATCCGAGTATAGGGTTAATCCTAAAATCCAAGGATGGGGCTCTAGGGTTATAGGGTATGGCTGAAAATTAGGGATTGATGTGGATTAGGGTTAGGGTTAGGGTTAGGATTTGGGTAATTTGAGAATTGAGGATTTTGGAATTTAGGGCTATAGAAAGAGAAAATTCGGATTTTGATGAAAGGGGTGGTTGAATTTGAGAAACGGTGTAGGATTGAGTTAGGATTGATGAAATTGGATAGGACAAGGTTAGGGTTTTGGGGGAAAACAAAGAAAAATGGGCCGTGAGCTTTTTCCGAATGGAAAACGATTCAAAGTTGTAGGGTTTCGTCTTTGAGATAAAAGAAAATCAAAAGTTATCTAATTCGGATGCAAAAGAATAATCAACTCACCTGAATCTTGTAGAAAAGAAGAAGAGAGAGGAGATAGAAGAGGATATTCAGCATCACACCAAAGAAGGCTCCAATCACTGGAGATTCATGCTCATCTCAAGCAAGAAGAGATTCTCAATCAATTTCATAAACTTTCATTAAGAGAAATGGGGTTTCTAACATGTATATATAAGCCATGAAATAGAAAAGTGCACTAAAGTGCCTAACTAATAAAAAGAAAATAAAAAAACGCCTAAAACAAATAAGTTCAAGAAAAGTGCAGTAAAGTGCCTACAATATAAAAAAGAAGAAGATAAAACGACGCCTAAAACAAATAAACTCGCATGTAAGCCTGCTGCTGTACTCCTCTCACATGCTCCTCTCACGTATCATCGAACCACAATGAAATGGGCGCGACACGTCTCCTACGCTGGTACACTCGAGCATGCGAAGATTACATGCTTATTGAAAGAAATCATATATGTATACAGCTGTATTAGAAATATCACAAGAACTTGTGCATGAATCCATCTTCATTTTGTGCACCATCTTATATATGCTCACAAACTATATTACTATTTGCAACTATGATTGCTTTTGGATCTTCAGAGCTAAGTCTCCAACATTGACATAATGGAATGGTGTGGGTGTTACTTATCAGGTTAGTGAAACACATCTAGGGTGTGTTACCCCTTCCATTGTACATGCAACTTGCATTTTAATTTTGGACCTTCTGACTTGTGGGTCCCATTGTGCATGGAGAGGTTATCTTCTCCGGTTTAGGTGTTAGTGGGATTTGGACCCCACCTTGTAGGCGCGATCTTTCTGATGCTGAGATTGCAGATCTGCTTTGCCTTTCTTGATCGTCTTTACGGGGTTCATCTGTCTCTGAATAACCTAATTCGGTGGTTTGGTTGAAGGATAAGTTGGGCAGATTTTATTTTTATTTTATAGCTTTGATATCTAGGGCGTCAGCCGAGGTGCAGTGCTGCCATACTGGCCTTATTTGGTCCCATGGCGTCCTGCCTAAGGTTGCAGCTTTCCTTGGCTTGTTGAGAGGAAAAGAGTTCTCACCATTGATAATTTAAGAAAGTAGGCTATGGTGCTTCCTAATGTGTGTCTCCTATATATGAATGATGTGGAATCTATGGATCACCTCTTCATCCTTTGTTCCTTTGCTAGGGTGTGTGGGAGGGCATTCTGGATGTTTTTAAAATCCCTTCGTTAATGCTAGACCATCCCTGTTAGAAAAGTTAAGCCGAGATGACAGTTGGCTTTGCTCTCTGGTCTTTGGACACTTTGGGCTGAGAGGAACAATCAATGGTTTAGAAATTGTAGTGGGTACCTTCCGGACTCCCTCCGTAGGGCCCCAGTGAATCTCAGGGAGTGGGCACCAGTTATAAGTTTATAACATGCAAGGTATGATCTTTCATGCCACTTGTAGCATGTTCTTCATAATCATAAATGGCCAAAATCACAAGTTAGTCCAGTGATTGGAATTCAACCTGTTGATTGGATTTTTAGTGTTTGGTTATTTACATAGATTCCATTGCTGCAGATCATTTTGGCGAGGGAGTACTTGAAGGATGTCAGTATCAGCAGGGAGCAATTGAAATACCTGGTTATGGAAGCGCTACGAGGTGGTTGTCAGGTTCATATTATGGAACTCTTTGATTAAATTGTACTGTTTCAATCAGTCTAAGAGTATTTCGTTTGATCTATATAATTATTCTCCTAAACTATAGAAAACAAATCTGGTGCTCAGTGTCTTATCTGTTAGGTATGAAGAGGCCACTCTCTGTATGTGTGGCACATGCATGAAATCTGGACCATCAATCTGTTTGGCACTACCATAGATTAGGGATAACCCAGATATCACGTTGATCAGGTGATTGTAGCCACTGTACAATTTGTTTTAGGATTTCAATTGGTCTACCAATTGTTGGCATTCTACTGCAACAGTTTTCCAATCAGTGGCTAGGATCATCTGACCTGTGAATTTTCTTTGGCTTCTTGGCCTCTCTCAGAATACTAGAAAAAAAGCAACATACCTATTGGTCAATACGGACCTAATTTCCGATATACAAAAAGCATATTTCCAAGGGCCAGCTGCCCAGAGGAAGTCCCCTTCATGGCATTCTAGAGTGACCCTTGATGACAAGGTCCCCAAAATGGAAGGCTACCTTATATAAACCACTCCTAAGCACCTTGGTCTCTGAGTCATTTGACTCCACATCACTCCGAAGCGCTGAATACATCTAAAAATATCACCATTAGGATTTTTTGGGATCAAGGTATTCGATAACGATAATGGCCCTGTAAAGATCTTTTTTTTTTTTTGAAGGAAGAAAGTTTATTGGACCGTTACAGAGCCGTAATGGCTGTTATGTCCATTACCGGCCGTATCTTCTTTTTTTTTTTTTTTTTTTCAGAACGGACATTACAACATCATATTGCATAACAACTTCCACTATTACCATTAATGGCCATTACACTATGTAACCATTTTTCATTACGATGGTTGGGATCCCTCCCACACCAGGACCTTTGTCATTAATAGAGCATCCATTGGAATTGAGCTTCAAAAGCCCCGTGAAGGTGATTTCTCTCTAGTACACTCTCTTCTCAATCCCTATATAAGCCGCCTTCAAATTTTAGTGAAGATCATTTTTGGATATTCCCCATAATTGTGGCCTTGCCATACGACACTCAGTGAATAGCATGACTATTTTCCTTTCAAGGATGTCAATCGATAGCATCGTAGTGTTGACAATTCTACCATTTCTTTCTTTCCACAGACCCTAGAAGATAACAAGTGGCACCATCTTTTTCAAAGTGTTACTCCCCGGCGAGAATGGCCCTGCAGCCCAACTTCTAACAATATCACCCACTTCAATGTTTAGGGCCACCAGATCCAAAGAGATTAACAAATGACTCCAAGCAGCCCTGATGGCCTCAGTGGTCTCTCAAAAAAAAAAAAAAAAAAAAAAAAAAAGGGCGGCCATCTGCCTCTTTATTCTCCCAACAGAAGCTAGGACTGGCTTCATTACATTTCAGCAGATTATCTGCCATTAATATTTCGTTCTCTGTCACTGTTCAAGCAAAAGACTTCCACTCTTGAAGGAACATGACTCTCGCACACCCTAGCACAAGGAGGGCACTTTTACCCATTTGCACATTCTTGTATCACAACAGCTTCATGCCCAGAGTCCAATACGACACATTTTGGCTTATTTATCATTCAAGTTGTGGGCCACCAAACAATCGCATTCGCTATACATGTTTGCAATGTGTACATTAAGAATGGAACTGCCCAGAACACAATGGCACTCACTGTATAAGAGCAGTTGTCTTGAGAAAAGCCATCTGTTCAAGAATGTTTCAGTCCAAGTTTCTCAGGTAAATTACATTCTAAAATTGGAGCATAAAAGGCTTTAGAAATATTTAATTTCAAATGATCATTGTCGTGGTCCTTTGTGCCAGCTTTTTGGTATTGTCTTTGCGAATTTCAAATGATATACAAGAGTTTGAATGATGGTCTTAGTAAATGTAGAGATTGAGTAGAACTCACTTGAGATTTTTCTTCAATTACAGGGGCATAGAGCTGAGCTATATGCTGCCCGAGTTGCAAAATGCTTGGCTGCTCTAGAGGGACGTGAAAAAGTCAACATCGATGACCTCAAGAAAGCTGTTAAGTATTTTCTAATGCACTATGCTCACTGAAGGAAATGCTTTGGCTGTGAGATTCATCCAGGAAACATGCTCATATCTCATTCTGTTACAACCATGAATACTCGGTAGATTAAACTTCTTAAAAGTATTATGGTTTCTTCTGCAAAATTCTAGGTCATCCTACTATTGCATGATATTTTTATGATGCTTAGAAGGAGTAGCAGACTTGTAGTAGTTTCTTTGCTTTCCTTATGAGATATTGAAAAGAATCAGTAAACCCTTTTCAAATCAACTACATTTAGATATTCTTCAAAATCTCTGCAGTCCTATTGTATATTTAGTTAACCGTTTTAATCTTTGAAATGAAAAATATCTATAATTGTCTTTTAGATCATGCTATCAATCAGTATTGATTTGAGCTTGTTCACAGAAGTTATGCTTGATTAGTAGGGGCAGTGCAGTAATTTCGTTTATTTTAACCCTGACTGAGGTAACTTCATTTCAAGTCATTTCTTCATCCTTATACCTAGTTTATTTCACATTTCTTTTGCTACATTCATAAAAAGGAAGGAAACATGATATTTGAAACATATGTATTGCTTAAGGAAACTTGAAATTTTTGTTTGTTTATTCTCTATCTTGACACTCTGACCATATTATGCACATGCCTGCAATGGCACTTGAGTCGTAATTTATTATTGGTTCTCGAGTTTAATGAGTTAGCTCAATCTTGAAAGCGAGTCAGAAGTCCAAGTTGGTCATGCGGCTCATCAATCAGTGCAAGACTTCCAACTCTTAGGGAGTAACAGTCCAATGTCTTGAGACATATAGGGTTGCTGTCACACGGGAGCAATTTGGTTCTATGGCACTCCTCCGAAAGTTGCAGCTTTTGGCAGGCTAGCTGGAAGAAATAAAATCCTTACTATCGACAATCTTCATAAAAGAGGAATGTGCCTTCCCAATTGCTGTCTTCTCTGCCTAAGGGACGAAGAGTCAGCGGACCATCTATTTATTCACTGTCCCTATGTTTCGGACATTTGGTGGAGTGTCCGTAGGCTGGTGGGTGTCTTGGGTTATGCCTTCCAATCTTGACAAGCTGTTCTGTTCTTGGCACACGGAAGATGGGGGTGTCCTAGGGAAAAGGAAGTGGAGATGCCTCCTCCTCGGTGTGTGTGTTTTGTTGTTCTTGTTTTCTCGGTGCTCTCGTAGCTTCCCCTTAATAAAGTTTTCTTGCCTTTCAAAAAAAAAAAAAAAAAAACACCCTTTCAGTCAGTATTCTGATCATTAGGATGGCGAGTAGGACATAGGCACCCTTTGGTGTCTATTCAAATGGACAGCTTTCATATCAAAAATCGCTATTGCCTGCTTGAACAGAAGGTCTATCGGGAAAAGGACTACATGTGAGTTTTGCAATTTGCAACAATCTTGCATCCATATTTTCTGGTTGCCATCTCTCTCCGGCCATGTTTTCCTTGTTGTTGCTATATTTATATTTCTTTTGTTAGACAGAATCTGTTCTTTTGTTCCTAGGCATATCGGTATGCCTTTACTGATAGTATACTGGAGATGATTTTGTGGCTCCTTTGCATCCACTAAGAACTACCCTGTAGAAGATATAACTATCTTGAAGGGGTACACTTCTATGTCAGTTTTGCACCATTTAAAAATGGTGGTGACTCATTATCCTCAGATGTGGCACTGATGTCCAACAACTGAGACCATCCAAATTGTGGGTCCTATTGTGTATGGACTATGGAGAATTTCTAAAACCACAATGATCAAGCAATCTGAACCATCCATCTAATGTCCATAAATTCGATGGTTAAAAGAAAAATAGTGGGTGGTCCAAAATTGAAGACAAAAATTAGTTCTATTCTCAGTTCAAAATTTCAGTTATGCTCCATCCATAGTTGGGTCAGCAATTTGAACGGTCTGGATTGCCGTACAATTATTTTTTGTGTATATCTGAAGAGTCACCACCATTTTTTAGATGGGGCAAAACTAACATAGTTGTCTAGCCCATGTGAAATAAAGTGATACAATCTGTGCTTTCCAGTCCATTACAAGTGCATTCAGCAATCCCCCCCCCCCCCCCCCCCCCCCCGTGTTGTTTTCCCTTAGCTTTGTTTTCATGCAGAGAGCTCTGTGTCTTTGCATCTGACTGATACATTGCCACTTGATTTCTGTCCAAATCTATAATGAGGTAGCACTGTAGATCAGAGAAAAGAATCAAGGCATCAGAGCATGCAGAAGCTATTTGTTTAACATTTGGGGCTTCCAAAGCCAATGCCAATTCATTTCATGCATCATAGCCACTTCATCAATAATTCTGCATATATCAAAATAGTAAACATTCCCTTTCTAAGATCTTTGTTCAATACAGGTAGAGCTTGTTATTCTTCCGCGTTCAACTGTCAATGAGAACCCACAAGAACAGCAAAACCAGCCACCTCCACCTCAACCACCCCCTCCACAAAATCAAGATTCTGCAGAAGACCAAAGTGAAGAGGAAGATCAAGAGGTACAGAGATATCCATTAAAACTTTGATCTCTTTTAACATTTTACTATTTTATTTACATTAATCCAAGTAAAGATGGTGGGCCCTTGCCATGGTCCGTATTTGACGTTTTTTAGCTGAATTCAATGTGCCATAGTCTGAAAAAGGTAATGTTTGTCAACAGGAAGACGATGACCAAGAGAATGAGCAACAGGAGGAACAAATACCCGAAGAGTTTATCTTTGATGCTGAAGGCGGCATAGTAGATGAAAAGCTACTCTTCTTTGCACAGCAAGCACAGAGACGGCGAGGGAAAGCTGGGAGAGCCAAGAATGTTATATTTTCTGAAGATAGGGGTCGATATATAAAGCCCATGCTTCCAAAGGTTTTTCTTTTCCTATGATGGATCTCTTTCAATTTACGGAGTTTATACTTTTACTTAGAGGTTCAAACTGATGGCTCTTAATTGGTTTGAGGACATCTGCACGTATCAACTCAGCCCCAACTTGTAGATGTCCTGGCACTCTCACGTGGGTGTCACATGTTATTTCAATGCGGACTGTTGGTTATAGCTTCAGATGTTATCTGCCCATTATTTTTGAAAATGTGCCATCCACTTGATATGTTGACTGGCCTAATTTTCGAGCAAGGTCATGTACATGGTGAGGCCCACCTATGCACGGGTTGGATGTCTAACACATGCTAGGTTAAGATGTCCTGCCACACATGTTATAAATACTTACATTTTTTGGCTTTGTGAAAATCAGAAGTTAATGAGAATGGAAGCTTATTTTCGTATTTCACCAAAAACTTTATTTTGGTTTCTCCATAATATATTGCCTTTGTTATTGTATCGGTTGCCAATACAATCATAAGCAGGGTCCTGTGAAGAGACTAGCTGTCGATGCGACCCTCAGAGCAGCTGCCCCATATCAGAAGTTACGTAGGGAGAAGGACATTCAAAAAACTAAGAGAGTGTTCGTAGAAAAGACAGATATGAGAGCGAAAAGAATGGCTCGAAAAGCTGGAGCACTGGTAATGTTGATTTTCTTCGAGGTTCATGTGCTCTACTTTCTTCTTTACTGATTTTATTTTAAGAGAAAGGATCCGGTACTATGAATCACATTCTAGTAGCTATCAAGCAATGTATCTCCATACACATGGCTTGCCTTGCCTGTATGAGATATGGATTATTCATCTATTAGACATGGGTCCTTCCAGGAGGCGGGATACCCCAAAGTCAACCTTCAACCTGTCATGTGATCCTAGCCGCTGATTGGATGACTTTCAACATTACAAATGGGTGGGAAAAAAAGTCCCAATTGCCGACACTCAATGGTTCAAATTCTCCAATAGGATAATTGGGCTGATGTGATTCCTGGGATGTGGTTTATCCATGGCAAGTTCCATGATGAACAGTCCAGATTCTTGTGTGTGTGCCACACCTAGGAATAGTGCTTGCTGACTTAGATATAGCTTTTACCTTTTAGCATCAGATCCAATCCCTTATTATATAGCTGTGGCATATTCTATTGAAGATCTTGAGCAATCTGTGGTTTCTATTTAGTTCTTGTGTCCAACTCTGATACGGAATCATGGCAGGTAATATTTGTGGTTGATGCTAGTGGGAGCATGGCATTGAACCGCATGCAGAACGCGAAAGGCGCAGCACTGCAGTTACTTGCTGAGAGTTATACAAGTAGAGATCAGGTGAAATTAAAATCCCAAGCACACCTCAAGTACGTACATAATTATCTAGTGATGCCGATAGGTCTGTTGATGACCATGATGGCCCATCATGCTTCCAGGCCTGGACTGTCATGAGCTGGGCCTGGGTTTCATTTCTATGCCTGTGCAGGTCTTAGTTTGAGTTTCAGGTCTGAGATATAAGGGCTGAGATGACAATGATCTGTATGATCAGTCTATGATGGTCTGGGCTTCAATCTCATTTCTAGGCCTGCAAACTAGATCCAGGTCTAATTTTTATGCCTGAAAAACAGAAATATCTAACTTTTTGAAGTTAGAATTTATTTTCAAACTTTTTGAAGTTTGAAGTTGGAATTTATACATCCAGTCAACCACAAATAGCAGGGAGAAGGCTATGATGATGATGATCTGTGTTATCCAACTAGTAGTTCTATTCTCTCCCTACCTTTTTGAAGATGGTTTGTCTTGGATATTCATATATGGAACTTAGTTCTTAGATTTTGAGAGACTGGGGGGTTTTTAATGTGAATAAGTGTTTTAAATAGCTTTGCTATGTAGCGTGTATCACATAGTGTAGATTAGCCTTAACACCATGTAGCTCATGAAAATAGCTTAAAGCCATGTGAAACATATGTAACATATGCTACATGATAGTCTATGGTACACACTATGTAGCTTACAGTACAAGTTCTTTTTCACCAAAACATTAAAATCAATCAATAATTTTTCATTTTGTCAATAAAACTTAGTAAATTATTTTAGTAAAATAATATTAGTAGTAGTATTAAATCAATTAGGCTGGTCTTTCTTTACCTTTATACTTAACCTTTCCCTACTGTTCCTATTATTTTAGGTTGCATTTGATTGCACTGAATGTCATTAAATTTCATTATTAATAAGGCTAATTTGGTGCAAAATATCATAAAATTTCATGATATTTGATGCAACCAAGCACAACCTTAATTAAGAATCTAGAAGTAATGTGTAGCTTACGCTACACGCTATGTAGCTTAAGCCTCACACTTTAGATGGGTGAAGGATACACTACATGCTATTTGCTATTTAAAACATTGATGCAAATGGGTATGTGGCCTGCTTATTTGGGTCTTCTTCTTCTTCTTCTTCTTCTTCTTCTTCTTTTTTTTTTTCAAATCTCAATCTGAAAATTGTAGAACCAACACCAACGAAGAAACTGAGACTGGTCGGAGGGATTCCCAACTGTCTACGTGTCGACACCAATGATTGATCACCCCCTCTATTCTGCCAAAGGCATCACATGCCCGAAGGGGGAGCGAGAAATCCTATAATCCAAGAGGGGGAAAAAAAATCCAAAAGCTGATCTTTTATTCAAAGATGACATAATGGGCTGTTACAAGCAAGGAGGTCTTTATATAGACCTTTAACAACTTAAAAAGAAAAAGAAAAAGAAAAAAGAAAAATAAAAAGGACCCTAATATAATGAAAATGACCAAAATTCCCTTTAATGTCATCATGATCTTATGGATTTCCTCTAAAGTGGGAGCACACACTCAAATGGTATCAAAATTACATGATCTTGGGCTTGTTTGAGAAGAAACTCAATAGGCTATCAAATGGGACCAATTTCTTGTCATTCTAACATTGTTTGATGCGCAAAATTGGCCCACCAAAGAAGTGATGAAAATACAAAGGGGAAACATATTAATTCATGACTCAATCTAACCCTAAAACTAATTTAGATAAATAAATCCTATGAATTTGAGGGCCATTCAATTGATCTCATGGACCAACAATGTAATCTATTCATTGATCGTACTAGCTTATCATCAAACCATAGATGTGGTCCAAATCACCAATCAAGACAATGTGAATGGTAAGATTAGTTAGATATTTTATCAGCTAACTTGTGTTGCCATCCATTTGCATCAGTTTCTTGCTTCCGAGAAGTTTAATGGTACGGTCTGGTTTTTTATTTTGTACAAGTTGGGCCCTTGGATATGATCCAAACCTTTGATATGATTGGCCTGCTCTTGGTGGCACATACACCAAAAATTTCCTAGGTGGTAATTTTCTAACCTTTTCAATTGGCGGTCAGAAAATAAATGGTTAAAAATGAAAAAAAAAAAAAAAAAACTGCATATTCAATCGTAAAGGTTGAAGATTTGATGGATAGAATACCGTCCAAAATGGGGCCCATCATATCAATGATTTGGATTGTTGAGCCATGGGCACCACTTGTACACACTGAAAATCTTAATAAACTATAGAAACTCTCGGACCAAACATTTAGTGTAATACTTCAAGATATTACCTACAACATCTTTGCATACATCATCATATCAACGATCTGGACTGTTGAGCCATGGGCCCCACTTGTAAACACTGAAAATCTGTTTAACTGTAGAAGCTCTCTGACCAAGCATTTTGTAGATAATTTGAGATATTATCTACAACCTCTGTATACATCATTTGTGGATTATATCTCATCTTATCCATTAATATGCATTGTTAAGGAAGTTGTACCAGGTTTCCATACCATACCTTCTCTCTCAAAAGATGATGATGCATCAGGGTAATGTCTGTTCATGTAAATAGTTTCCTAATGTAGTGTGAACATCAAGCAGGTCTCAATCATTCCTTTCCGTGGAGATTCTGCAGAAGTTCTTCTACCTCCATCGAGATCCATTGCGATGGCGAGAAAACGTTTAGAGAGACTTCCATGTGGTGGAGGTTCTCCTTTAGCTCATGGCCTTAGCATGGTATAAGATCAAAACCATTTGTTGCATGTTCTAGAATTGCACTCATTATGCTCATACTTCCTAATTTAATTTCCTTTTTCTTCATGTTTTAGGCTGTTAGAGTTGGGCTAAATGCTGAGAAGAGCGGTGATGTCGGACGTATTATGATTGTTGCAATAACAGATGGAAGGGCTAACATATCATTGAAAAGATCTACAGATCCTGAAGCTAGTGCTACACCTGATGCTCCTAAACCTTCCGCACAAGAATTAAAGGTAATCATGGCACTTCGGGCTGAATTTAAATGCTGAAAGGATGAGATGAACCTGTTACTGACTGGTTGCGCTAAAAGCTCGAGCTGTTAGGGAACTGCAGAACAGTGTATGTCAGGGGGTTTTCTGACGCCTCCAACACCTCCCCTCATGTGCGGGCACTATACTGGGCTCCGCACATGATACTCTAGGCTTAGATAATACCAGATGCCCATAATACCGAATTTTGCAAACCCCGGGACTTGAACACCGGACATCCTGCTCTGATACCATGTTACTGACCAGTTGCGCTAAAAGCTCGAGCTATTAGGAAACGGCAGAACAATGTATATCAGAGGGTTTGCTGATGCCTCCAACAGAACCTTGGTTGAGATTTTAAAGATTTTAGGATTTTATAAACGAGTTACAGCATCCTTTTCAAAGAAGCACCAAAGCAATCCTCCTTTTTGTACATGATTAAGAAATTCCACTACGATTTCAAATAGTTTGGGGAGTGTTTATGAATTCTTAAATTCCCATTGGACATTGCTCAGGCACCTAATTGGAAATGGAGCTCATTTCTTGGTACAAAAGAAACAAGCATAATGGTAATTTTGTGCCAGTTTGATGTGAAAAACCTATTGGGCCTGCTACCAATATGCTGTCAGATTTCACCAGATGGCCGAAGAAACGAAACTGCATGGAGTGTTGTTGATATTGGGAGCTAAAGCAAGCTGACATATAGTTGCACTTGCACATAGGGGTGCAACTTGGGTGGCTTGGGACGGGTTGAGGGTCAACCCGAGCCAACCTAAGAATACCCAACCCGCAACCCGACCCTTACCGAATTCTACCATACTCAACCCAGTCGGACCCTGACCAACCCAAATACCTGCAATTATTCTCAATCCAACCCAACCAAATTTGCTCAACCCGAACCCAGCCCAATTTCAGTTTGGGATGGCATTTTGCAACTGGAACCCAACCCAATGACCTTGATAACCCGACCTGCATTTGGGTTAGGTCATCAGGTTCGGGTTGATCTGAACCCAGGTTGTAGCCCTAGTTACATGAAGTGTGAAGGGAAGCAGCAACATATTTGGATTTGGCGTGAGGAGGCATTTATTTCAAAATGTTAGCAAGTACAAATAGCTAGGAAGGGGTAGCAGGAGTCTGAAGTGATTTGAAGCAGAAGTGGCACTTGGTAGAAGGTCTATGCAACCAAGAGCTGACCATTTCTTGTAATGCCGCCTTAAATACTCGTGCAAAATGTGAATATATTTATTATTTCCCATGATATGACAACCCTTCCACAAAACTGAGAAGCAAAACCAATGTAATGATATATTTCCGTATTATGTAATATAACAATGAAAAAACAGAACAAGTATTTACATAAATGTATTATAATAATAACTATCTTGAAGAAGATAATTTATGCTAATAAATATGTTCAAAACTATATAAATGCATGTAACATAAATTGTGTTCTAAACTGCAGGTTTTAATTTTATGAGATTTTATAATAAAACCCAGAATACTTGAGAAACAGGAAATGTTTTCCCTAGGAAACTATAGTTAGAAAAACCATTTCAAAGAAACAGGTTTCTTGAGAAATAGGAAATGTTCTGGGTGCAATTTTACAGGAAACGTGTACAAAGACTCAAAATGAGTTTCTTTTTTATTTTTCTTTTCACATAACTTCCAGTTTTTCTCTTCATTTTAAACGTTACGTAGCAACTATATCAATCATGGAGATTTAAACCTCTGTTCATCTCTTCTCAGAATTCATTGCTGCATTCATCGTTATTTAAGTTGTATGGTTTATGATTCAAATAATGCTGTTTGAATTGAATCGTACCAAAATCTATTCGAAGTGTTGGTTTAGATTGAAATCTAACCTAATTATATGATTCAAATTCGAATTGTACCAAAGCGGGTGTGTTGGAGGAAGAAGATGGGCCGTGATTATGTGACTGTAAACTCCAATTTTCTTTTTTAATTTGACTGTAAACACCATTTTTTTTTTAATTTAATTTTTTGTTTTCTTCTTTCTTTTGTATCTTAAGAGTACTTATCACTATTTTGCCAAAAGAAAAAAAGAAGCAGGATATTTTTTTTTGTTTTCTTTTTGTCTTTGGGGATCAAGGGAAGCATTTGGGTTTTTGAACTGCTTTTAAAAGAAAAGAAGAAGAATATTAGAAGAGAACTTTACCGCCATTGGTTGGAATCAATTTCATGATGAATGATGTCTTTGGTGTCATTGTCAATTATGTCTTCTTCTTCTTCTTTTTCTTTAGGAAATATGATCCAAGTTGAATGGATCAGCTGACACCACTGGATTGATGCATGGAATCTGGATTGATGATTACATTATTAGTGATGTATACTAGCTACTTATTAACAATTCAACTGTACGGGACATGTTTATACTAAACAGTGTTACATGTTTAATTGGATGAATATAGATGGGAAGGGAATGACCACTTAATATCTTATATTTTTAATATTTCTATGATAATTCATAATTTTATTTTTTATTTTTTCTTTTCGGAAGATTTGAATCAAATCTTACAATTTACGATTAGATTTGATTTGACCCATAGAGCATTTATGATGTAGTGAACATTGGCTGTTGTAATTCTCAGTGGGCAAAGAAAAAATGGCCTGTTTGAAATGCAATGTTCGTTCATGATCTCTTATTTTTGTTCTAGAAGCAGGTCAACTTTGAAAAGCAATGAACTTCCTGCTCTATAGTTGACATCCCCATTTACAAGATACTATGTGATGCCTGACTTAAAACATAACTATATTATGCTTGCGTTTCGGTTTGTACAAGTGGGGCCCATGTTTTGGTTATCTGAATCATTTATTTTACGGGCCATGCAGTGAATTCCCCTTGGGAATATCCTAGCTGTTGAATTTTTTACAGGCCTCATCTTTGTATTTTCTTTCCCAGCCATCTGTTTTCTGGCGACCAATTGAAAGATTAGGATTTCCCTAACTGGGAGATTTTTTTTTTTTTTTTCATGGGACATCCAGCATGGGGCCCATATCAATGTACAGTAGATAATCTTGGTTGAATATTGTCATATACCTCCCTTTTTTTTTAATTGGTCATATAACTCCCTATTTATTTCTTCATGAGGCAGTACACTAATCTTCTCATCTGGTAAGTTCATTTGATTTTTTTTTATTTTTTTATTTTTTTATTTTGGCTCTCAAGGATGAGATTCTAGATGTTGCTGGGAAAATATACAAAGCAGGGATGTCTCTTCTAGTAATCGACACTGAAAACAAGTTTGTATCGACTGGATTCGCAAAGGAAATTGCTAGAGTTTCCCAAGGTAAAGTCATTTATTCGCCAATATCCCTGGCTAGGATTTTCTATACCACATGCATGTATTTTACAGCCTCTGCACACCCCCCCACATGTGCTGACATAACACATGTGGGACACTGAGCAGGCTATAGGCATTCAGCTCATGAATGGGTGAAGCCTTTGAAACAAATGGACAGCTAAAGATGTCAGTTTAACCCTCTGGTTTTGTTTCCTACAATGGCCCACCTGATGGGTGAACGAGCATGGCTTTTTGTTGGGCCAGGGCATCTACATGATGGGGACCTGCATTTGCAGGGGTTTGAATGTACACACAAACTGATATGAAGTTTCCAAATAACTCAAAAAATCTCCTTGTTTTTGTATCGCAGGGAAATATTACTACTTGCCGAATGCCTCGGATGCTGTTATATCTGCCACCACAAAGGAAGCCCTCTCAGTTTTAAAAAGCTCATGATTTTGAATAATCAAAGGCCAGCTCTGGTATGGCCTTGAAAGCTTCTTGCCCCAAGTGATTTAGTTATTATTAACTATGTATTTGTAGGTGCTTTAGGAAAAATTTTGGACATTATTTCTGAATTAATTTGAAATTATGTGGTACAAGCAAGTGTTCAAACAGTTGAGCAAGTGAGAGTTCGTACAGTTGAGCAAATAGAGTACAAATGTTTGCTGCAATATCTGGGGTGGGAATGGCAGATTCCTGATGGCTTAGTGATATTTTGAATTGGAAATCTGTCCATATTAGGGTTGGCAATGAGGCAGGTTGATTCAGGGCAGATCGAACCAACCTACTTAAAAGACAGGCTCACTTTGAACTTTTTTTCTGGTTTTGGGTTGGGCTCAGGTCAGAAAACACTCCTAGTTAAGTAAACAGGCCCGTCTTAAGTTGACCTTGGCATCTAATGATAATTACTTAAAATTAATGTGATGGCTTAGAAAAAGGTACTGGAACCTAAATTTATAATAGGTAGGTAGTTTTTTTTTTTTTTTTGGGGGGGGGGGGGGGGGGGGGGTAAAATCCCCTTGTTTTACGATCCAAACCAGGCATTGTGTGGGCTCAGCCACTAATTGATCCCTAACTAAGTTTGCTATGACCAGACTATCTTAACTATCTAATAAACGGGTCTTTTCCGTACTAATTGCCAGTTGTTTATTTTTATCTTTTAGTATTCTTTTGTATGAATAAAAGACAAGGCTAGGATTGTCCAAAAATTGTATTTTTTGGCCATGCATTGTCCATTGTCTGAAATATGGGTTTTGTTCCATCAGTGGGGGCCATGCGTTTCATAGTGAGATGGAGGCACAAATTTCAAATGGATGGAATCGAAAGGCAATGCCTGTAAATGGACGAGCTTTTACATGATAATAAATATCCTTGATATTCATTCTTATTCTTCAGGTTATTCACTTGTAAATAGCTCCACACCTGTAAATAACTTTGTTCATCTGCCTGTTCACCTACTTATACACTAATGCTTATGTGGGGCCACTGTTGCATGTATGCCACCAATCTGCATGAACTCCATTGAGATGATGAGATGCCTAAAAGCAGGCTATACAATAATTATGTGGGCCTCACCATAGAAAACAAGTAATGGATACCCAAAAACCTCCAAATTTGAGTTGCTGCCACATGATGGGTTACATTGGCTTGATTTTTGGGGCATTCAGCTTTCATCACGGGGAAATCCTTTTGAACAGGTTGGATGCCAAACACACAACGCAGTGATCTCCCACATGCAACTTTCATAGAATTAACTTTTTCGACAAAAATACCCGTGATTGTTCAAGATATTCACATGCTTGTAAACACTTATTCACTGTATGTAAATTTTCTTCATCTGTATGTTTTCACCATCTTATTCACCTACTTACTATTGCCTATGTGAGGCTCCCTGTGTTGTGCATATGCCATCTGCATGTTTTCACCATCTTATTCACCTACTCACTGTTGCCTATGTGGGGCTCACTGTGTTGTGCATATGCCATCCAACCATTGCATTAAGAGGATTCCATCAAGATGGTGGAATGCCCAAAAAACCAGTCTTATCCAATAATTATGTGGATCACACTGTAGAAAATTATGAACCACCACCCCAAACCTCCAAAATTCACGTCATGACCCACTTGATGGTTGTTGGATTAGCCTGACTTTTGGGCCATCCAACTTTTTCTCAGGAAACCATGCTGGATAGGTTAGATGCTTTAAACACACTAAACTGAACCCCACACGCAACAGTGGTTTATTCTTGAAAAGGACTATAAATTAGGAGTCTGCCTCCCACCAAACTAACCACTTGCTAGTGCTATACATGTTTGACATGGGCGTTTAACTTGCTGGTCTTTTCAAAAAAATTCCTTTATATAAGTTTATGCCACGTGGCACACATTTCTGAGATCCAAGCCGTCCATCAGATTGGGTCCACTGTTTTGGAAAATTTTGGCTTTTGCATTGACAAGATGAACTATAGTGTATGAAAAGAAATGCATGTATGAAAGAAATTTTAGGCTAATATTGTGGACTGCTAACGTGCAGAATGGCTTATTTTTGCACAAGTGTATCACATGGTGAGCAACACCTTATGTACGGCTTGGATTTCAAGTACAGACCCCACGTTAGTACATGAGTTGATCGGGTACAGTGTGTTAGTTTATAGGATGCTAAAATAAGAATAAAAAATCTTCTTCCAAGTGTAGGGTCTTTCTCACTCTAACATTCCACTTTCATTTATGTTTTTAATATGCAAGTCTTTATGGGCATTTGCATATAGAAGTTAGTGTAAAAGGTGGTCCATTTATTATGTACACAATTTATAAAACAAATCAAAGATATGCAGAAGTTTTTAGGACATCCATTTCATTTAAACATTGTAGCCCACGTAAAAGAGTTTATTCCATTGCAAAGACTGCCAGCTGATCAATTCATTGAGTTGGCCACGCCATCTAGCCCGGCTGGAAGATGCCAGGCGTTTCAACAGCAAGTCTCAGGTTCGAAATGCCAGGGAGACACACTAACCCCACTGGTGGGTGGGTGCATCATGTAACTAACCGTGTGGGTGCGTTGCCCAGCTAACAGGGTGGGTGCATTGCATGACTAACAAAAAACAAAAAACAAAAAACAAAAAAAAAAGAAGAGTTGGTCACGCCATCAAAATCAATTGCTGAAATAATGTTTGAAAGCACATGGAATGAAAAATGAAATATTATTAGATTCTTACGTGTTATAGTGAACACCTAAGAATGTAAATCATGTACATGGCTCTTCTAATGAGTGAATGACCCTGATTTTATTTCCAATTATTATACAGGAATAGAGACAAGATTGAAAGATTCTAGTTGAAGATATTTTAGCTATCGCCCTTTCATAGGGAGGTCCATCAAACAAATAGCTCAGATCATTGAAAGATAACCCTGAATCCATTAAAAGACAAGTTTGTATATATACTATTGCAATATGCACAAACTTATTCGAGCACAACCCTGTCGAAAGAATTAATAGGCAGGTCCATTCATCAGGTAGGATCTACTTACAATCTCTGTGCTTGGGACTGGCAATGTACTCATTTTAAGTCCTTGGGATCCCAAGGATTGTACAGCCTTTTCTCCACATCGACATAGTAGTGCGCTCCCACCTTTCTGTTAATAATAATAATAATAATAATTAAAAAATTAATAAAAAAAAGAAAACAAATACAGTCGTGGTCACATGATCTTTAGTGGTTTTTTTTTTTTGTGCGCTCGCTCACACACTGGTGTGCCCGTGTGTATGAAGGTGGATAGTACCACCATAAGCTTTATTAATAAAAAGGAAAAAATACATTAGGGGGAGGGGTGGCAAAGAACCTGACCTCCAAAACAAAGAACAAATAAAAAGGCAATCAACATACGATAAACAGCTTTTGTTTATTAGCATAACAAGGTACTAACCCAGCAAACGTCTTCATGGATTGCTTGATATGTATTAAAAGAAAAAAAAAATGAATAAAAAAGTACAACAGTTATACACAACAGCAACACGATTCCTTGAAATAAAAGCGAATGAAAAGCCGTCCTTGATTTCCTCTCAACCTCCTCTTACTTTATTGTGAGGTGGAAAAATTCTAATTACTCAATAGTAACACGAGGGATGTGAGCAATCTTGTACCCTTCTTCTTCTCTATTTTGGCAGCGCTCTTTTAAGATTGGACACCCGAGGATCTGCAATTCTTGAAGGCGCGGAGGAAGGTTGCAGCTGGGTAACGCCTTCAGATTTGGGCAGTCTCTTATTTGTAATTTGAGGAGTGATGGCATAATCTCTCCATCTCCACCTCTCAATTCCCACTCCCATTTTGGCATTTCAGAGAAGAAGAGGGTCTCTAGATTGGGGAATGAGACAACACCACGAGTTTCCTCATTGTTATCATCCCCACTAAACTCACCACCCACCTTTCCCACCTCTTCCATTCTATAAATATCAAGGTATTTAAGGTAAGGTAGTTTACCACGACTTGGCAATTGTTTACACTTATTACAAGACTTGAGTACCATCTTGACTAGATTGGAGAACATGGGATCCTCCATCCACTTGGGAAGCTTGGAGCCTTTGTAATACTCTATATAAAACTCTTTCAAGTTTGGGTGGGGCTGGAGGATTTCAAGTACGTAGTCCATTCTCTTCACCTCTTCATCCAATGGTACACGACTGTAGTCATACTGTAAGGATAACGCATGAAGGTGCTGCTTCTCATACAGTTCTGCCTCCCTAGCTTCATCCCTGCTTCCGAGATCTTCCAAACCATTAATTTCAAGTTTTCCTTGAAGATGATTGAGGTGTTTTAGTTCTCTGCATTTACATCCTTCGTTGCCACCCCCCACGATGAACCTTGTTAATGTCCGAAGGCAAGTTAGTCTCCCTATACCCTGCGGTAAGTAGGTCAGATTTATAGCTTCTAATTCTAGATTTCTCAGTTTAATCTATTTTCTCAGCTCTCTGGGAAGTTTTGTTAGCGCAATACAGCCACCGAGTCTCAAGTCCTGTAAATTTCTGCAATTACTAACCTCCTCTGGCAACTCCTCTATGTGTGTGAATGCTAAAGCTAGATATCTCTAGTGTTTCAACTGTCCTACTATTGGAGGCAATTTATTAAGGCAAGTGCAACTCAAATCCAATGTCCTAAGGCATCTCAAATGATGAAATAAATTGTGTGGCACCTTGGAGATTCTTGACTCGAGTTCTGGGATTCCTGCCCTGAGTATAAACATCCGCAATTTGTGGGCCTTGTATAAGGTGGCCCAAATGGAAGCCGCTTCATCAGTTTCATCATCAGCTTTACCACTGACAATTAAAAGAGAATGACGGACATTGTTTAGGTTCAACAAGGCTTGCTTTCTGATTTCCACCACTGAACAGTCACTTCCTGCAACAGATTGTGCAATATCATGAACTAAATCAAGCATCTTGCACCAAAGTATGTCATTTTCGTTGTCGAGTTCTGCATCTTGGAGCAACGAGCGTCTTAGTAAATCATCAAAATACAGCCCACCAATTTCCTCCATGTCTTCACTTCCTTCGGAGCGGATGAAACCTTGTGCCGCCCATAACTTGACCATCATTTCCTTTCTTATCCAATGATATCTTGGGAAAGTAGACAAATGTGTGAAGCACTGCTTCAGAGCAAGAGGTAAATCATGGTAGCTTAGTAACAAAGCCGGTAAAATACCTGCCAGGACATCACCTGAGTTCCATATCTCACTTCCTAAAACAAGCTCCCACTCCCTTCTCGTCCTTTTCCAGCACATGGCACCCCCTATTGTCTTCACTGCAAGAGGCACCCCTCCACACTTCTTAACTATTTCCCTTCCAATCTCTTCCAAGTCTGAACGCTCTTCTGCACTCTGATGCTCAAGCACTCTACCGCTAAACATTAACCAGCAATTGTCATTGGATAAGACCGGCAGTTTGTGTATGTGAGTCCTTCCCATCGTCAGTGCAACGTCTTCTCTACGAGTGGTCATGACGATTCTACTCCCCGGTGCACCATCTTGGAAGAGAAGTTTCATCTTGTCCCACATCTCTCTGTCATTGCTCTGAACGTCATCAAGTATGAGCAAGAGCCTCTTTTCTTGCAGCACCATTTTTAGGCGATGTTGCAATTGGTCGCGGGGTGGTGGCAGACGAATAGACCCAATTGCAGATTTTATGATTGATCTGGTAATCTGTTCCACATCAAAATATTCTGAAACACGCACCCACTTTCTCAGGTTGAAATGCCCCTTCACTTTCTCATCGTTGTAGATGAGCTGAGCAAGGGTGGTCTTGCCCATGCCTCCCATTCCAACGATAGAAATGACAAAGGGAAGCTTTTCCTCATTCAGCAGCAAGTCTAGGACTTCATTTTTTCACGTTCTCTACATACAATTGGCAGTCGGTCAAGTAGGGAGACTGTCTCTCGTTTTCTGATCTCACCCTGCCTCACTTCACTATCCACTCTCTCCCTCTCCACTATCTGCTCTAGGACCCAATTTGCTCCTCTCCTTTTCGGTATCATCTAATCTACTTCTCGCCTCCTTTATCTTACTCCCAATTTTGGGTTGTAACATGACATGATTGAAGCAACAGGCGAGAGGAAGCTTCTTACCTTCTTCTTGCTGGAACGGGGTCCATTACCTTCATCAGGTACTTGTGAATTGAGAGCATCTGTTGTCCACTCATCTAGTATGCCGTCCACATCGTAGGCCACATCTTTGAGCTTCTCCAACCAAATCATCACCACTCTGTCCTTCAAACGCCGAAATTCAGCATCTTCAAGCACAGCTTGAATCGAGGTGAAGGTACTAGAAAGCTTTTCAATCTCTTTGGTGACACCCACCAACAAAGCCACCTCACCCTGGAGGATGGTGTTCGACTTCTCCATTATCATCCAGACTCTCTCTCAGAGAGAGAGAGAGAGAGAGAGAGAGAGAGATTAGTTATTCCAAATAAAGGAATGGAATAATGTGATCTTGACTCATGGATATGCGTATGCGGCCCCATGGCTTGGACAATCCGGACTGTTGATTTGATGTGTTCCCCAATGACAAGAAAATCCACGATCAGATTGTCTGAATCCTTTGTTTGGAAGCCTAGGGATGAACGGCTAAGAAAAGGACAGTGGAAATGGTCCCCATCCAACTCGAGTGTTGCTAATTATTTGATGACTTGGATATTCTAATCTGGGTAGGGCTATGGCCAATCTGCAATGAGACCCGTTTGATCAACGGCAGGGGTAATGGCCCATGGGCCCCACTTGAGCCAACAGATGCTTTGCAACGAGGTTTTCTTTTCCAAGTAGAACACGTCACCAAGAACTATGTGCTCGATGTAAGAGAAGATGCCGCAAGGAAGGAATTCCTTCTAACCGGATCATAAAAGATCCATTCCTCCAACAATCAGACAAGGTATATAATAGGATGGGAATCCAACACATATTTCAAAATATATTTTTGAAAATTTAAATCTTAAAATTCTACTAACTGGACTCCCGCCAAGCATCCATTGAACGTTGGCAAGGTTTTTAAGCATCAGCCAAAACCGGTACACGCAGCACCGTATGTGCTTGTGACCGTTGCTTGTGACCCTGGGCAGAGAGATATCTCTGTGCCCTGGGCTGTGTGGTGCCCATAAAGATTTATGTGACAAATCTACTCCGTTCATCTGTTTTGAAAGACCACAATGAGACAAGATTTTAAAAATAGGCGGATCAAAATATCATCTAGGCCATACCACACAAAACAGTAGGGATTGAACGCTCGACGTGTTGGAACCGCGGAAGCACAGAGGTGAATCAAACAAGCAAAAAATAGAAGCAAAAGAAAATCCACACAGAGACACTTCACGTGAAAAAATCATGACACAAAGCGATATGCACTATGAATATCAGGAGTTATAAGAGATGAACATACCTGATCGAAGCCCCAAGAGAAACCTTAGCTTTCTATCTCACCAAAACAAGGAAGTCATAAGCATACCCTAATCCCGATTACACCTGTTTATATAGCCATAAACCGAAATTAGAAACAACTTATGCAAAACCGCAAAAAATTGCAAAAATCATAGGTCAATTGGTCAATTAATCGACACCGCCCAATCTACCTTCAGTCACCCAACGACCAGGTGTTTAGTTGCCCGAACACCCCCAAAAATGTCCAAAGAGTTTTGCCCATATATCTGAATATTGTTGGTTGTCCGAGCCTCCAAGTTCGATAGCCTGAACCTGTCCAAAATCGTCCAAAGACTAATTTGTAATATACAGGGTAGTTTTGATCGCTCGACCATAGGTGTCGGTCAACTGATGGACCCCTGACTTGTCCAGATTGAAGACTCCATACAATAATCTCTACTGAGGCTTCAATCGATGACATTCTTCTTTTGCTCCACCCATTATCTCTACTCCAATCACAGCTTCATCGCTTCTCGTGCACACTGCATTTTCATTCTGTCTTCGCTAAACCCAGATAAGTTGCATAGAACTTGAATTTCTCTGTAGGAATCACTTTATTGAGCATGTCCGTCGAATTCAAGCGTGTATGGATCTTCTCCAGAGTCACATCACCTTCCTCAAGCACTTGTACGATAAAATGACGATGCACATCAATATGTTTAGTACAAGAGTAATAAACAGAATTTTTCGCCAAATTGGCAACGCTTGCATTGTCACAATTAACCAGCACGGCCTCCTACTGAAGCCCCAACTGGTTTATCGTGCCCTTCAACCAAACCGCTTCCTTGAATACTTCTGTCACTGTCATATACTCTATTTCTATTGTGAAAAGAGTCACCACGGACTGAAGCTTTAACATCCAACTGATCACTCCACCCACTAGCACAAATGAGTACTCGAAAGTTGATCTCTTACAATCCACACTGCCTGCGCAATCTAAATCCACAGACCCAATCAACTTATCTCCTGACCTTTTAAATGTCAAGGCATAGTCCTAGTCCAGAGAGTAGTGATCTTTCGTAGCGGATTTGCGATTGGTCGCCAATGTCGGGCAATCGGTCGCATGGGGCCCTGAAATGTCCAACAAGCAAAGTGAGTTTCTTGAAAAAAATCGACTAGTTGTTGGGTAATTTACTATTGATCACTAGGTGATTTGCGACTGGTCGCTTAGCCTTTACAATCAGTCAATTTTCCAGTTGATTTTTTGTACTTCTTTCCTCCTTTGCTCTGATCGATCCGCACTATATATTCTTTAGCGATCCTCTCTACATCAGCAAGCTTCTTATATCTTTAAAGGATGAACATATATTTGCCCGGTAATTTAGATGGGAGTAAATGGGAGGAATTGGTAGTAAATGAGGTAAGAGGTGAATTGGGGCTGATTTGAAATTAAGGGGAGGAGAGATTTGGGAGTAATTGGTATGAAATGCCTTTTTTCAATCCCTTGGAAAGTAGCACGAGTAAACAAAGGTGTCGCAATGGTCCCAATCTACTGTACACGTGGCAAATTAATAATACTTCAAAACAATCCAATTATCGAATGGATTCCTAAAATCACACAAATAGAATGATCTAAAATATTTAAACATTGGTAGGTCCCTAGTTTGTAATCGTTACATTCGTGGCTCAACACAAGTTTAGAATTTCCTTATTTTTTTTCACCAAAGTATATATTTCAATAGGCTTATTACATCATTCTGTGAAATATATGTACAATAATTTGAGGTATTAAAGCTGGCTTTGTTAATCAAATTCATATTCTTATGAATATATTGAAGAATCCCGTTGCATTCCAATTACACTTAAGTAGAGGCATCCAAATAAAATAGTTGGATTTTGGCGAGGAGTCCATAAACCTTGATTTGAAGGTAAATGTGAAATGAATTTCATTTATCTTAACCATTCAAATAATACTTGTTTCATGCATTTAGGCATGTTATAATGAACACCTAAGATAATCACAACTCACACCACAAACGGCCCCCCCATGGGAGAATATATTGCTGGTGGCTTATTTGCTACTTCCGGAATTTGAATACAGAACCTTCTGCTCTGATACCATGCCAGACAACCACTTTCTCTAAAAGCCTAAGCTATTAAAGGATGGCATATTAATGTATATCAAGGGACTTCAACAGTTATTATATATCCCCACTAAACTCACCTCTTTCATTCCCTCAATTGAATGTATTTAAGGGAAGGTAGTTTTCCGAGACCCAGCGATTGTTTACACTTGCAACAAAACTGAGAGTATCACATTGACTAGATTGAAGAACACCGGATCCTCTATCAACTTGGGAAGCTTCCAACCTTTGTAATCATGATTTCAAACGTTTTTAAATTTGTGTGGGGCTGGAGGATTTCGAGCACGTCCTCCATTCTCTTCACCTCATCGTCCCACAGTTCACCACATCCGTGCTCATAATGCAAGTATAGCTTATGAATGTGCTGCTTCTGATACAGTTCTGCCGCCCTAGCTTCGTCTCTGCTCTCGATATTTTCCATGCCAGTAATTTCAAGACTTCCTTGAAGATGATTGAGGTGTTTCAACTCTCCACATTTACATCCTATGTCGCCACCCTCTACAATGAAGTTCGTTACCATCCGAAGGCCAGTTAGTCTCCCTTATACCCAGCGGTGAGTAATTCAGATTGTCACATAATACAAATTCTAGATGCCTCAGGCTAATCATTTTCCTCATCCCTCTAGTTTATGCAGTACAGAAAATAAATTTACTGATTTTCCAACAAAAAAAGTAAGTGGAAATTTGTGTTTTCCGTAAATTCTTACAAAAAAAAAAGGCTTCACAAACAATGAAAAATTAGTCTAAACGGGAAATGGTGTTTTCTTTTCTTTCCTTTTCATGATTCCAAATAGACGATGGGGCTATATCCATGTGGTTTTATTCAGCCAAACAGTTGATATTCCAAAATACAGTGATGAAGGAATCCGTCTATGAAAATTTCAAGATAGGAAATCATGGGCATTGAAATCAATGGTCCTCAAAGCAGTGTTCAAGAGGACCATCTGAATTCAACAGAAAACATTAAATTCCATCTATAGCTAAGCTTATCTTGTAAACGGTATGGATCACCGAACACAATCCCAGACAGCCGATATATTCGTATCATATTATCATATTGCGATTCCTCGGGGATGTATTCAAGCAAACCTCTACGAGAAATGCTTCAGTCCTCAGCCCCCTTAAGTAACAGTGCTCCTGGTTGCATTGGGACATTTTGACAGTCCAATCCATTTCTATACTCTTTATTTCGTCGACCACACGTTTCATGGGTTGGGCATGCAAATATCATACTGATCTGGCAAATGTTAATCATTTGATCAATGGACTTTAATACCAACGCCGTCCATCCATTTTTCCATATTATTTTAGGGCTTGATCCAAAAAAATGAGGCAGATCTAAATCAAAGGTGGACCACACCACAGGAAATAGTAGTGATTGAATCTCCACCATTAAAAACCTCCTAGGTCCCACTGTAATGTTTATTTGACATGATCGATCAAAGCAGTTGATTAGGTAATGCGGTCAACTTGAGATCTGAAAATGATCTGAAAAAATGGATGGACGGCGTAGATGAAACGTATATATCATGGTGTATCCCACATAGCACCGACCACTAGCCAATGTCTAGTGGCAGGTCATTAGCCAATTATCCGCCTGCATGTGTATATGTCTGTATTGAAGTTGTCACATGTAAGTGTACAAAATAAATGGAGGGTTAAGAGATAGTGACCAACTATCCAATATAGATATGGCCCATCTCATCATCTTATATAATTGATCTTGGAATAAAGGCAACTATACAGCTGGGGTCACACGATCTTTTTTGTACGTGCGTGTGTGGAGGTGGAGGGAACATCAAAAGCTTTATTAATAAAAAATAAAAAAAAAGTACATAAGATGGAGGGGGCATACAACCAGACGGACGCGGATTAGCTACTGACAGCGATCTAGCTACTGAACTTACGTCACCAACTTCTGTGGGCCCCACCATGATGTATGTGTTGTATCCACACCGTCCAACCATTTGGAGAGTTCATTTTATGGCATGCTATGAAGAATGAGACAGATCCAAAGCTCAAGTGGACCCCCCCAAAGAAAACAGTGGGGCTTGATCTCCTACCATTAAAATCTTCTTGGGGCCACAGAAGTTTTCGATCAAGCTTATATTTGTTTTTTCCCTTATTCCATGTCTGTGTGAACTTATAAACAGGTTGGATCTCAAATAAACATCATGGTGGGCCCTAGGAAGGTTTCAACGGTTTTTTCACTGTCCCCACTGTTTTCTTTGGTGGGTCCACTTGATATTTGGATCTGTCTAATTCTTTAGCTCATGCCCTAAAATGGTCTCTCCAAATGAATGGACGGTGTGGATACAACACATACACCATGGTGGGGCCACAGAAGTTGGTGACGTCACTTCAGTAGCTAGATCGCTACTCAACATGTCCGTAGCTAATCCGCGTCCCAACCGTACCTCGAGCGCGAATTAGGTGTTACCCCGGGAACAGCTTAGTGGGTGTTACCCCTACCGTATGGCCCACATGGATGATAGTTTGTATATCCACGCCGTCCATCCATTTCTACAGTACATTTTAGGATGAGGTTCCAAAAATTATGAAGATCCAAATCTCAAGTGGACCATAACACTAGAAATAGTGTGATTGAGTGCCCACCATTAAAAATTCCAAAGAGCCTGTTGTAAGGTTTTTTTATTGTTTATTTGCAATCCAAGCTATTGATAATGTCAATAGAGTCTTGATGAAGGGAAAATATAAAGATCAGATTGATCCAAAACTTTTGTGGCCCACAAAACGTTTGTAATGGTTATACATCACTGTTTCTAGTGGTATGGTCCGCCTAAGATTTAGATCTTCTTAACATTTCGGATCACATATTAAAATGATATGACAAAAGAGATAGACGGCGTTGATATATAAAAACTATATCATGATGGGCCCCACACGGTTCGGTTAACACCGACTAAGCTGTTCCCGGGTAACACCTAATTCGCGCCCCCGGACCTCCAAAACAATTAACAACATCACACCTGTAACAAGTAAAAGACAATCAACATCTAAGTAAATGTGGTCCACCTCATTTACTTAGATGTTGATTTGTAAATGTGATGTTGGGGATGTGAGCAATCTTGTCCCGATCTTCACTTCCATCTCCGTAGCGCTCTTTTAAGAGTGGACAGTATCTTCAATTCTTGAAGCATGGTGAGCTTTTGGTACTCCTCTTCAGGTAGACACCTCAACTCTCGACACCACCTGATTTTCAGTGTTTTGAGGGATTTGAGTTGTCCCAACCAACCACCAGGGATCGATGTCAGCTTATCACTACACCGAATCGTCAAATGGTTAAGGTTGGGGAGGACGGGTAAGGGCCCTCCCGAGAACAACATCCCTTATTTGTAAACTCAGCTTATGAAGGAGCGGTGGAAGGTTGCTTGGCAACTCCTTGCTTTGGGCATTCAATTATTATTAATTGGAGGAGAGATGGCATAACCTCTCCATCTCCACATCTCAATTCCCCACTCCTCCCAATTTTTCATGTACCAGAAATTGACGGTCTCTAGCTTTGGGAATGAGACACCACCACCACCACCAATTCCGTCATTGTTATCATCCCCAGTACGAAACTCAACACCCACCTTTTTCACCTCTCGCATACCCACAATTACAAGGTACTTAAGGGAGGGTAGTTTCCCGAGACCTGGCAATTGTTTACACTCCCAACAAAACGAGAGTTTCACCTGGACTAGATTGGAGAACACCGGATCCTCTATCCACTCGGGAAGCTTCCAACCTTTGTAATACTTCATTTCAAACACTTTCAAGTTTGTGTGGGGATGTAATGTAGAATGGGTCGCTGATTATTTCATGGCCTAGATGGACCAAAAGAAGACTGGTCGGGGTCGAATGTGATCCGGATCGTCAGGACCGTAAACCGGCCGTATCTCGCAATTCGGAATGAGTTTCAGGACATATAATATATCGTTTTGAGGTAACTTGAGATACTTTAGCCAACCAACCCGGCTGTGCCAGGTTGCCCATGTCGAAATCGGGCGATTCGACCGTATCAACGATCATTAAGCTATTTTATTTTCAGTTTTACTATTTATAATAAGTTTTAATTCGATCATAACTTTGGATTTGTAGTGTTAAAGTTAGTGCTCAACATGAAAAGGGCTTAGAATATTTAATAGAACAACATGGTTGGGCCCGTTTGATAACTTTCTATTTTTGGCCGAAAACCAAGAGTTCTAGTAGGATTGAACGACTTCTATAAATAGTAAGTTACTATTTATAGTAAGTTGCGTTTTCTAGGAGTTTGAGTTTGAGTTGGAGTCTGGTACTTTACCTAGGTTTTAGTTTTCTATTTATATGCATTGTAATTCCGTTTCTATTCATTTAATTTATCAAAAACAATTATTCGGAATTAATTTCCTCTTTTATTCTTTTATTTCTTCTCGTGGATTTGAGAAACAATCGGTTAGGGAGACGGTGATCAATCTACCACGTCCTCCTTGCGTCATTCTTCCCCACTTGAAAAAAACTCGTCCTCAAGTTTTGCTTTAGGTTAGGGCGATGATTTGCTTTTAACTTCGAAAATCGATGCTTGTTAGCCTTATCCTGAAATGCTGCAACAAATCTCTTCGATTTCTTTTCCACGTCAACATGAATAATTACAATCTTCTCTGGCATATCGAAAGTTGGCCTTTTCTAAGAAATGACAATATTCTCCACAATGAACAATTCATCAAAAAGTCCGGCAACTACGATTGCCTCGATTTCCTGCATTGCTGGCGTGACACTTTCTGGGATGCTCATGGATTCCGTCAAAACTGACTCCATAATGTCTGAAATAACTTTAGACTCTCATTTCCTATCCTTTAAGACTGAGGTGTTGATTTCCTCCACCTCCTCAGAATTTTGAACATCCTTTGAGATGGTGGTGTGTTGTACTTCAACAACATAATCTGAAGTTGCACTACCTCGAAAATCTCCTTCAACATAATCCCCACGATCGTTCCCACACGCAGGCCATCGTACAATGATGTCTTCGACCTCTTTATCGCTGGGTTTTGAATCGTTTGGGGTAGCCCTGCGATAGGCCACCTGATACCAATAACGTAGGGAGGACGTGGTAGGTCGATCACCATCTCCCTAATCGATTGTTTCTCGAATCTATGAAAAGAAATAAAAGAATAAAAGAGGAAATTAATTCCGAATAATTGTTTTTGATAGATTGAATGACTAGAAACAGAATTACAATGCATATAAATAGGAAACTAAACCCTAGGTAAAGTTCCAAACTCCAACTTAAACTCAAACTCAAACTCAAACTCCTAGAAAACGCAACTTACTATAAATAGTAAACTTACTATTTATAGAAGTCGCTCAATCCTACTAGAAGTATTGTTTTTCGACTAAAAATAGAAAGTTATCAAACGGGCCCAACCATGTTGTTCTACTAAATATTCTAAGCCCTTTTCATGTTGGGCACTAACTCTAAAATCCTACAGATCCAAAGTTATGATCGAATTAAAACTTACCATAAATAGTAAAACTGAAAATAAACTAGCCTAATGACCGTTGATATGGTCAAATCTCGCAATTCTGGCATGGGCAACCCGGCATAGTCTGGTTAGTTGGCTAAAGTAGCTCGAGCTATCCCAAAATGATATATTATATGTCTCGAAACCATTCCGGATTACGAGATACGGCCGGTTTACAGTCCTAACGATTCGGATCACTTTCAACCCCGACCGGTCTTCTTTTGGTCCATCTGAGCCATGAAATAATCAGCGACCCGTTCTACATCAAATATCCATTTCATTCAAACATTGTTTCAACACTGAAGTCATGGTATCGATTCTAATATAAAAAAATAAAAAAAAATAAAACATTACATTTTTTTCATTAAGTTGACCACACCAACAAAATTAACAACTGAAACAATGTCCGAAAGCACATGGAATGAAAACTGAAATAGTACTATTTGATTCTTAGGTATTATAATGAACACTTAAGAATCTAAATCATGTACATGGACGTCTAATGCGTGAATGAGAGCCTGATTTTATTTCCAATTATTATAAAGGAATAAGGGCAAAAGATTAAAAGATTCTAACTGAAGATAGTTTACTATCGCCCATTTAAGAGGAGGCCCATCAAACAAATAGCTCTGATAATTGAGAGATAACCCGAAATTCAATAAAATATAAGTTTGGGTGTATACTATTGCAATCAGCACAAAAATATTATAACATAACTCTGTACATAGAAATAATAGGCAGGATCATTCATTAAGTGGAAGCTACTTACAATTTAAGTGCCTCAGAGGCTCAGACTTGCAACGGCACTCATTTTCCTAGACTTTAAGAAAAAGAAAAAAAAAAAAAAAAAAAAGTGTTATACAAGAAAAACGCAAGAAAATCAAAGGCTATGATCTTTAAATTCAAAAGACTTTTTCGTAGCCTCCATCTTTAGTAGGGCTGTAAATGGTTCAGCGGACCCAATGGGGTACCCAGACCCAACCCATTTAGACCCGACCCAAGCCCGACCCATTTGTTAAATGGTACGGATCTAGGTCCAAGAATAGACCCAATTGCTAAATGGGTCTGAGTCTGGTTTCCTTTATATTAGGCCCGACCCGATCCGACCCGAACCCATTTAGTAAGTGGGCGGGTTTGGTCTATGTTTCAAGGGACCCATCCAGCCTAGACCCATCTAGACCCGGTTTTAAGCCTTGTAAAACTGCTTACATACTAGACTAAGACCCAGACCCATTAGAACCGACCCATTTATAAATGGGTCTGGATGGATCTCTCTCTACCAGAGCTAGACCCATTTATAAATGGGCCTGATGGGTTGACTCAGACCTGACCCAGACTCAAAGCCGCCCATTTAGTAAAAGGGTTTGGGTCTAAAATTTGGACCCATACCCATTTAGTAAATGGGCGGGTCTAGCTTTGGCTAAACCTGCCCCAAACCTGACCATTTACAGCCCTAATCTACAGTGGATAGTACTTTGTCCAAACTGGGTGCTCCATTTCATAGGACTGTTAATGGTTCATGGAAGGCCCACCAGTCTGCCACGACATTGTCCAGGATCTTTGATGGTTGTTATGCTGGGCTGAGCCCAGGCCCATTGTACTTACAGTCCAATTTCAATCATGAATTTTAGGCCTGGTCATTAAATGAGCCAAGAGTCTGTTACTGATTTTAAGTATTTAACATATGACTGTGAATGCTCAATGCATTCTGAGATTGGGCACATTTTTTGGCACCAGCTTTGATGCATTGGATTTTGGCAAACATGTGATACACTAAAATCCCTCACCAAGTGGCCCCTGCATATGTATATGTCTAGAAAGCAGCTGTTGTGTGTGCACAAAATAAATGGACGCTTGAGAAAAGGCAACTCTATAGCCGGGATCACATGATCTTTAGTTTTTTATATGGTACTATGAGCTCAACCTCATGGGAGCTTCCCATGAGATCGAGCTCCGTGACCCCACTGTGATGTGTGATGGAAATCTGTCCCATTAATCAGATGCATCATTCCATGGTGAGCCAAGGACCTAAAAATCAGGTCAATCCATGGCTTAGGTGGGCAACACACCGTAGACAACAGTTGAAAACTTCCTTATTGTATATAGGGTCAATGACATGTGGTTTAGATATCTAGCCCATCTATTTCACGTGTCCCACTAGGATGAGTAGTTGCACCAAATTTTAAGCCATTCGAAAACTCAGGTGAGCCCCACCAAGTGCTTTTAGATGTTTTAGGCATGAATTCCCTTGGTTTCAGATGGTGCGGCCCACCTGAGTTCCGGACACAGCTGAGTTTTGGCAAGTCCTATAACCTGAATGATACCCATCAAATGGACGGTGTGGATGTCCATTACACATCACAATGTGTGTGTGTGTGTGTGTGTGTGTGTGTGTGTGTGTGTGGACGGTACAACCATAAGCTTTATTATTAATAAAAAAGAAAAAGTACATAAGATTTGGAGGGGGGCAAAGAACCTGACCTCCAAAACAAAGAACAAATAAAAAGGCAATCAACATCTGATAAACACCTTTTGTTTATGAAAATTTAAAACCATATACATAAAAAAAGAAGAAGAAGAAGAAGAAGAAAATTACAACAGTTGATAAAAGCAAATGAAAAGCTGTCGTTGATTTTCTCCCAACCTCCTCTTGTTCTATTACAAGGTTGAAAAATTTCAATGACCCAATACGAACATGAGGGATGTGAGCAATCTTGTTCTGTTCTTCTCCATCTCTGCAGCTCTCTTCTAAGTTTGGACACTTGGATATATTCAATTCTTTAAGCAGCGGTGGAAGGTTGTTGGGCAATGCCTTTAGCTCTGGGCAATTATATATTTCTAATTGGAAGAGGGATGGCATAGCCTCTCCATCAGTACCTCTCAATTCCCACTCCTCCCAATTTTTCATGTCTGAGAACCTGAGGATCTCGAGCTTCGGGAATGAGACAACACCAACACCACTTCCGTCGTTGTAATCATCCCCAGTACTAAACTCACCCCCCACCTTTCTCACCTCTTCCATTCCTCGAATTTCAAGGTATTTCAGGGATGGTAGTTTCCCAAGACATGGCAGTTGATTACACTTGTTACAAAACAAGAGTTTCACCTGGACTAGATTGGAGAACACCGGATCCTCTATCCACTTTGGAAGATTACAACCCTTGTAATACCATATTTTAAACTCTTTCAAGTTTGTGTGGGGCAAGAGGATTTCAAGCACGTCTTCCATTCTCTTCACCTGATCTTCATCCAGCAATTCACCACGTTCATTGTTGTACTTGAAGGATAGTGTATGAAGGTGTTGCTTCTTATTCATTTCTGCATCTCTAGCTTCATCCCTACTGACATTTTCCAAGCCAATAATTTCCAGTCTTCCTTGAAGATGATTGAGGTTTTTCATTTCTCTGAATTTACATCCTTTGTCGCCTCCCCCCACAATGAAGCTTGTTAACGTCCGAAGGCAAGTTAGTCTTCCTACACCCTGCGGTATGTACTCCAGAATGGTGCATTCTAATTCAAGATGTCTCAGGCTGATCATTTTCCTCAGCCCTCTAGGCAGTTTTCTTAGCTCTTCACACTCATTGAGTCTCAAGGTCTGTAAATTTCTGCAATTAGTCACCTCCTCCGGCAACTCCTCTAGGTGTGTGTGAGTCAAATCAAGAAATCTCAAGTGTTTCAATTGTCCCACTGTTGGAGGCAATTTCTTAATGCTGGTGTAACTCAAGTCCAATGCCCTAAGGCATCCCCAATGATGAAATAAAATTTGTGGCACCATGGAGATTCTTGCATCAAGTATCAACGTTCGCAACTTAGGGGCCTTATACAAGGTGTTCGAAATGAAAGCCGCTTCATCACTGGCAGTTAAAAAATAATGGCGGACATTGTTTAGGTTCGATGAGGCTTCCTTTCTGATCCCCACAAGTGAACAGTCACTTCCTGCAACAGATTGCGCAAGATCATGAACTAAATCATGCATCTTGCACAAACATATGCTCTTGTCCTCGTCGAGTTGTGCATCTTGGAGCAACGAGCGCCTTAGTAAATCATCGAAATACAGCCCACCAATTTCCTCCATGTCTTCACTTCCCTTGGAGCGGATGAAACCTTGTGCCATCCATAATTTGACTATCATATCCTTCTGTATCCACCAATCTTTCGGGAAAATAGAGCAATACGCGAAGCACTGCTTCAGAGAAGGAGATAAATCATGGTAGCTTAGCAATAAAGCCGGTAAAGTACCTCCCAAGATATCACCTGAGTTCCATATCTCGCTTCCCAACACAAGCTCCCACTCCCTTCTTGTCCTTCTCCAGCTCATGGCACTCCCTATTGTCTTTGCTGCGAGAGGCACCCCTCCACACTTATTTACAATTTCCCTTCCAATCTCTTCCAACTCCAAACGCTCTTTCGCACTCCGATGTTCAAGCGCTCCACGGCTGAACAATAACCAGCAATCGTCATCGGATAACACTGCCAGTTTGTGTATGTGAGCGCTTCGCATAGCCAATGCAACCCTTTCACTACGAGTGGTTATGACAATTCGACTCCCTAATGCACCATCTAGGAAGGGAAGTTTCAATGTGTCCCACTTAGTACGATCTTCACTCCAAATGTCATCAAGCACAAGCAAGAATCGCTTTGCTTGTAACTTTTTGCGGAGACGACTTTGCAACAGGTCCAGGCCTAGATCCTCACAAGGATACCTCTCTGAAGATTCTATGATTGATTTTGTAATATGTTTCACATCAAAATCTTCAGAAACACACACCCACATTCTCATGTCAAAATGCCCCTTGACTTTCTCATCGTTGTAGGCGAGCTGGGCAAGGGTGGTTTTGCCCACACCCCCCATGCCAACAATAGAAATGACAAAGGGCACCTCAGTTACATCCTGCAGCAGCAACTTTAGGACTTCATTTTTTTCACCTTCTCTACCCACCATCGATGATAGGTTGATTAGGGAGCCTATCTCACGCTCTCTGATCTCACCCAACCTGACTTCATTATCCACTCTCTCCCTCTCTCCCCTATCTACTCTAAGACCCAATTGACTCTTCTCTTTTTCGATATCATCTAATCTACCGCTCACCTCCTTTATCCTAGTCCCAATTTTATGGCGTAACACAACACGATTGAAGCAAGTAACAGGTGAGATGAAGCTTCTTACTTTCTTATTGCTGAAACAGGACCCATCAGGTGCTTGTGATCTGAGAGCTTCCGTCATCCAGTCATCTAGTATGTCGTCCACATCGTAGGCCACATCTTTGAGGTTGTCCAACCAGATGTTCACTGCTTCATCCTTCACTCGCCGAGTTTCAGCATCTTTAAGCACAGCTTGGATCGATGTGAATGTACTGGAAAGCGTTTCGATCTCGTTGGTGACACCCACCAACAAAGCCGCCTCACCCTGGAGGATGGTGTTCAACTTCTCCACTGCGATTGAGACTAGTGAATCAACCATGTTTTCTTTCTACGGTTTTTGGTTTGTAGAGGGGAAGAAGGGAGGAGTTTTGAGTTCAAAGAGGTTTAGAAATAGGAAATGGGAAGGACTTTGAAGATATGGAATAGAGAGAGAGAGAGAGAGAGAGAGAGAGAGAGATGCAAATGTTGTTTTGTAGTTGTGGGTAAAACCGAATGCACATTTTATAGTAAGTGTTTGATCAAAAGCGTGTTGTTTCGTCTAATCTTTATTCAAAGATTGATGCAAAACCTTCCCTATACTTAAAGTTTAATTAGTCATTCCAAATAAAGGAATGGAATTATATGATGTCGACGCAAGGATAGGCATATGTCCTTTAGCTTTCAAGTGTGGCCCATGGCTTGGACAATCCAGACTGTTAATCTCATGTTCCCACAATGGATGAACCATGCCCATAAGAAAACCCACGATCAGATTTTAACATGTGCTCAAGGTAAGAGAAGATGCTGCAAGGAAGGAATTCCTTTTTAACCAGAGCCCCAAAGATTCATTAATCCTCCAACAATCAGAAAAGGTTTATACTAGGGTGGGAATCCCAACACATACTTCAAAATAGATTTTTGAAATTTTATATCGTAAAATGTTTAAAAGACTCGGTGACTCATTCTACCCTGAGTTTCTTGACTTGGCCGTGTTGCGGGTGATTAATGGTGTCGGGTTTCACCTCGACGCCCCATAGAAGCCTCCATGGAAAACATCATATTATGTTTGGGCCCACCGTGGTGACTATCTACAAGCCTAAAGGCAACCCCAGGCTCATTGATACCCTTGAGTGCTATTCTGCTTGCTTTTATAGGCCATTTTTTCTTTTATTCTGTGGCTCTCTTCCAATGTGAGACTAAACAATTTCCCTTTCCAACTAATTGAGTTGATTCAAACTCGAATATGATCCAAGCTTCAAGTCGAGTCGGGGTCAGCTCAAGCTCCTCTCAAAAATCTTGAGGCTGAAAAAAATTGGCTAGACTCAATTCAAACCCAATGTTTGAACCCAGGTGGTTCGAATTGAGACGAGCAAGCCAGCCAAGCTAGCTCAACTCATGGACAGCTCTACCACCAGCGGACCAGACTCTTTTACAAAGGTTTACTTAGTAGTGAAACACCAATCTCTATGGGGGGTGGCTAACATTGCAGGGTGGGTGTGTACTAACAGGGGGATGTATGTACTAACCCAAAAAAAAAAAAAGAGTCTCCACGGGGCCTATGACATTTATGTAACATTCAATCCATCAATCAGGTTCTATCTTCGACTCTAGGCCCTGGAGATGAAAGATCACCCAGATCTGCCACTCAAGTGGGCCACAGGAAAGGGATCTATGGGGATAGGATGCCAACCATAGGTTTCGTACTGGGTCCACGATGATGTGTATCTTCCATCAAATTCGTTACTCACGTGTAGCTCACCAGGATTAAGTGAAAATGCAAAAAGTCATCCAGATCTAAAACTCTAGGTGAGCCACACCGCATGAAATTAGAGGTTTCTTAAGCTTACATTGTTTAGCTGATCTTTTGTATTTACAGTTCAGAGAATGGTTATCAGCTAATGGACGGAGTATATTCACATATTTGGCATGGTAGACCCCATGGAGCCGGGTGGTGTGCACCACAGCTTTCTATGGTGTGTTGATGTCATCAAGTTCTGCGTGCCCCATCATAATTTATTGAGATAATGCCGTATAAACATTCATATTTTGGTTGAATTCCATAAAAGACCTTGCTTTTAAACTCTTTACTTAAACCCCTATTAAAGTTTTTTAATATGGTAAGAAACTATTCATTTTGACGCTGTCACAAAGTTCCCTCTATTATATTTTAGAAAGACAAGTATACCCTCTTTAACAATTTTTTCCTTGCGTCAGGGTTGCGGAATCCACTCCGATGGTGGACCACACCGTGGGCTCAACAATCATGCATTTGTTTGATCCATGCCGACCATCTTCGTAGATCATGATTTGAGAGCATGAGCCCGTAAACAAAAAGATCCAAATTTCAAGTAGACCCCATAGGAATTAACCATGGCAATTAAATCCCAAAATTAAAAAATATTAAGGCCTATTGTAATTCTTTTTTTGCCATCCAACCTGATCATTAGATGTCATGGACCTAAATTAAGGGGCCACTGTCATTCTTTTTTTTTTCTTTCTTTCTTTTTTTCTTCTCATTCAATGTGCTTGGGCCCTAAGAAGTTATTAAGGGTAAGCCTTCAATCCCTTCCATTTCCTATGGAATGGTCCCTGGAGATTTGGATTTGCCTCATGTTTAGCCCAAACCGTAAAATTACTTTGCAAAATGGATGGATAGTGTGGATGCACCACATACATCATGATGAGCCACAACTTTTGAAATTCCAAAGGAGAATATGGTGCTGGAGGCGCGCCGTGCGGATATATATAGGGAAAGGCTTTCTTATGTAGGAAAGGTATGTGGGGTCCATGATGATCTTTGTGAGAAATCCACTCCGTTCATCCGTTTTGCAAGTTCATTTTTGGACATTCGAAAAAAAAATGATCCAGATCCAAGAATTAAGTGGGCCACACGAGAGGAAACAGTGGGGATTGAACAACCACCATTGACATATTTACATAAGCACAAAGAATAATTTTTTTGTGTTTATAGTTCATACCAACGGGAATGACCTTATAAATAGTTTGGATGGCATATAAACACCAAGATAGAGCCTAGGAAGGTTTCAACGGTATGCATTTCTTTTCCCAAGTTTTCCTCTCGTATGGCGCATTTTTAACTCGGATCTGGCTCAATTTTGGTCACATGGTCTAAACTTATCTTGCAAAACATATGAACGGGGTGGATTACACACAAACATCACAATGGGCCTCACTAACTTCCCAGCCCAGGAATTCCTACTAAAGGCTTTTGCGGGAAATGCGGATTGCTACTAATAGCCACCTGGCCCACCTGTGTTTCATCCACGCTGTCCATCTATTTTTTTAGATCATTTTAGGGCATGACCAAGAAAAATGAGACAGATCCAAGTCTCAAGTGGGCCACACAACAAGAAAACAGTGGAGATGGAATGCCCACCATTAAAAACTTCCTAGAGCCCACTGTAACATTTATTGTCCATCTAACCGGTTGATTAGGTCACAAAGACCTAGATGAAGGGAACGATGAAGGGAAAACACAAATATCAGCATCATCCAAAACTTTTGTGCCCTCAGGAAGTTTTTAATGGGGGGCATTCAATCACCTCTGTTTCTTGTAGTGTGGTCCACAGATCTGCCTCATTTTTATGCTCGTTCCATAAAGCGGTCTGAAAAAAAGGATGGACGACGTGGATAAAACGCATACATCATGGTGGGGCCCACAGAGCACTGTCCTATATCTACTTGCTACCAACAGCATCAGTAGACAATCCGCATTGGTCCAAAACCATCGATGTGGTGGGACCTAAGAGTAGGCCCCACCTTGATGTATCATGTGTTGGTGTGGCCCCAAGAAGGTTTCAATGATGGTGAGGGAGTCAGATGAGATTTACAGATAGGGTGGTGAGCTTGGTGCATTCGGTCGTTCAGGAATAAGAGGGAGCATCAGACATGTTTTTCAGATTTTTTTATCCATAAGTAAACGGTATAAGACGTTAGGTGTTCTGTGGGCTATTGGAGGAAACCTTAGGCAGGTTTTGGGAAAGAGATTAAAAGCAAGCTTATTTTTGGAATTCAACCAAAATATAAATGTTTGTATGGCATTGTCTCTAATTTATTTGTTATATCAATACTGTCTATCCAATTTTTTAGACCAATTTACAACATGAGCCAAAAATAAGGTGATCCAAAGCTCAAATGGACCACACCACAAAAAGCAGGGGAGATTGAATGCCTTCTATTGAAAACTTCTTTAAAGGGCCACGGAAGTTTTGAATCAAGCTGATATTTGTATTTTTGCTTCATCCTTTTCTCTGACCTTATAAACAAGTTGGATGGAAAATAAATATCATGGTGGACCCTTTGAAGGTTTGAACATCCTAAGGCCCACCATGATGTTTATTTGCCATCCAACCTGTTCAAAAGATCACAGATCACATATACCTGTCAGAAGGGAAAATAGAAATATCAGTTTAATCCAAAACTTGTAGCCCTCAAGTAGTTTTCAACAATAGGCTTTAAATCCCCACTTCTTCATATGGTTTGGTCCACTTGAGGTGTAAACGTGCCTCCTTTTTGTCGCATGCTCTAAAATGATATGTCAAAGCAGATGGACAACGTGGATAAAACATATAGGTTACGATGGGCCCCACATAGCTCCTAACAAGACCGTCCATCTCTAGCTAGACTTGGAGCTCGGATTAGGTACTACCCGGGATTGTCCCAAGCTCAGGATAGGCCTGACATGGCACATACGTGTCACATTTGTACTGGTGAAGGGCATGTTGTCAAAAGAGACCTGCCATGTCAGTAAGCCTAACACAATCATGTCACGCTTACTCTCCCCCAATGCCCACATGCCACGTACTAGCCTATCCTGAGCTCGGGATAGGCTCTGGTAGTACCTAATCCGCGCTCCTAAACCTGGTGGGGTAGGACCCAATCCATGCTCCTCTGAAAAAGTAGGGGTGTCAATGGGCTGGGCAAGGGTCGGACCAAGGTTTGTCCAAGCCCTGCCTGCCTCTCTCAATATATGCCCAAACCCAGCTCGGACCCATGACAGGCCACAATAGCCTAGCACAAGCTTGGCCTGAACCTGTGATGGGCCACAATAGTCTAGCCCAAGATATAAATGCAGGGTCCAGTCCTAGCCCGAGCCCGACCTTTCACATAGAGAGAGAAATTATCCTTTAATCCTACCATTTTTCATATATGAAAAAAATCATTAATATTATAGAGAATAAAAGGAGTTTTGTGAGGGATATAGATTTTTTAAAAAAAAATTGTGTATAATTTAAATTTTGAGAGGAGGAAAAATATTTTAATTTAAATGTTAAATTTAAAAAATGTATTCGGGTCAGGCCAGATTGTTGGGCTTTTGAATAGCTTAGTCCAAGTTCAGCTTGTTTGAAAAACGGACTTATATTTTAGGCCTGAACCTAACTCATGGGCCCGATTCTCTAGTTCAAACCCAACACAAGGCAGTTCAGGCTCAAAGCCCATTGGGCCAACCCGGTCCGTTGACAGCCCTACTAAAAAGGCACAAATCTGACTAGCATAAGGGATGGTTTCAAAGCTCTGTGGGCCCACCATGATTTCTGTGTTTTATTCATGCCGTCCAATCATTTTTCCATCATATCTTAAGGCATGAGCCCAAAAAATGAGACAAATCCAAATCTAAGATGGACCATACTACACTGAAACGGTGGGGATTGAACGTCCACAGTTAAAATATTCCTAGGGCCTACTGTAATGTTTATTTGCAGTCCAATCTATTGATAAGGTCACATATACCTAGATGAAGGTAAAAAAAAAAAAAAAAAAAAATCAGCTTGATACCAAACTTCTGCGGCCCCAGAAAGTTTTCAATAGTAAGCGTCAATTCCCAATGTTTTCCTGTGGTATGGTCCACCTGAGATTTGGATCTATCTCATTTTGGGTTCATGCCTTAAAATTAGATGAAAAAAATGGATGGACGGCGTGGATAAAACACATACATCATGCTGGGGAAACACAGCTTTGAAACGATCCCAAGCTTGTCCCGCTGAGACTAGCAGATCCGCGCCCGCCAACAGGGATATCCCTGGAGACGCGTCTGCAGGCAATCCCCTTCGTTCAAAAAACGTTCTTCCCGCTTCGTGTCTCTCTCTCAGCAGAGGGGTTTAGCTTCCAAAACCATCGCATAAATCAGAGGAAAGATTCAGATATCTAAGGTTTCATTTACCCTCTCTCTCTCTCTCTCTCTCTCTCTCTCTCTCTCTCTCTCTCCGTTTTCTGATCTTTTTCACTGCTCTTTCTCCCTCTCTATTTTCTGATATTTTTCACTGCTCTCAGATTCCGCTCCTGAAACGAGGAAAAGAAAGAAAAGAAAAAGAGAGGAGGGTATGAATCTTTTCCCAATTCCATTTTTCTTTTAATTTTCTGTATTTTTTTAGAATTTGGATTTGTTTCCCAACTCAATTTCCTGCGCTCTTTGGGAGAATTGCCGAAACCCTAGTTGCTTTTGTCTTCAACGCTGAAAACGTACCCATGAATGAATCCATATTTCCAATTGATTAATGCGAATAGGGATTTGGGTCACACACATGTAGTCGTGAGATCCAGATCGTTCATCATGTGTTCCCCATCATGTAGATGCCTGAACCAAAAAATCAGGCCAGTGGATTCGCCGTGTGGGCCATGGTGTTGGATGAATTGTAGTATTCGAAGCCAGGCATTACCTAACAGTATCAGCCGGCATATCGGCCTGTAACAGCAGTATCAGCCCTGTAATGGTGCCAACACAAGCCAACACATCCCATTTTTTCATAGCGGACTGATATGGCCCCCCTATTACATGACGAGGGTGACCATTTCCTTTCTATAGCGGCTGATACAGCTGTAATGTAACCATTTTTTAATTCCATTTTGGGCCGCCTTTAAACTAGTATTTGATTTCATACATGCACTGTCCAGTTGATGACTGGATCTGCCTAGTTTTGACCTGGGGCATCTAAAGTGAGGTGTCCACATGATGGATGGCCTAGATCGCATTCGCATATACTCGTGACGCAGTACACAGTGCGCTTCTTTTGGCAAAACTTGGGGCAGGAAATCATCAAAAGATGGTATCATAAGGAGGCTGCAACTGCACCTCAACATGGTATCATCAATTTCGAGTTGAATGCTTTAATCTCATCGTACGTAACCATATCTTCAGCTCATTTTTCATAGTGTACTATCTGAAATAGTCCTCCAAAGATCGTAGCTATTCATGCATGGCACCTGATCCGGCTTGCTGGAGAAGTCTGCGATATCTACAAATATGTTTTATCGGATTTTTAATGTGATCGCAATAACTAGGCCCATGATAGTGGTGCTGATATGGATAACGAGGCTGATGTGGCATCATGACCTCTGATCCTTTCCATGTTGGGGATTGTATGCATAGTAGCATGCTCCCTTCTATCTATCTGGCATGTGAAGCACAGGCTGTCTAGGAGATACACTACTTATTTCAACATGTCCCTCTAGATTGGGATGTTTCTTAGATACTCCATTATACATGGATCGGAGTTTCCTTTCTTGCTATTCCTTCATAACAATCATCTGTTATGTCAAATCATCCACTCAACCCATCATAGGATCTGTCAGACTATTCATAGCACCTATCTATTATGTTACCACTCGCATCTGCTGCACTATCTTCCTCAAAAGCTTGTTTTCATCTTCCCCTTCCATCCTAGGACTAAAAGATGTCCAGCTATGTGTGTGCATTTAATTTTGGAACTAGATGGGGGCAAAGATTTGACTGGAATATGGACAGATTTTGGAATTTTGGTGGATTGTTATTGGGTATGTGTTGCAGTTGGACAGAGCCATTTTAAATTCAAAAGGTGATGGTAATTGGACAGGGCCATTTAAGAACTGATTGAGGGTCTGTTTTGGGCCAGAGTTTGAGGTTGGGTGTGTATTAGGGTTGAAGTTGGGGTAAGGAATGGAGCTGTAGTTTGTACTGTGGACAGAAATGGGTGTTTATGGTTGTTTCGGAGTATGCAGATTCCGAAGGCTGTTTATGACAGGTAGTGTGCACAGTTGGGTGGTTCCTAGGTTGAGAACTGGGACGGGCTCTAGGGCTGGGTTCTGTTCTGGAAAGTATGAATGTGACCATTCATGGGAGCCTGTTTTTCTCCTTTTCCTTTCCGAATGACATACCCATATGGACGCACTATGATACCTTGACATGGATGTGGATATGGAGACTACAAAATTCAAAAATAGCAGGATGTGGCTAAAGCCATAAGCAGGCCATATCCTGTATTCCTACCCATACTGTATAGTTTGGGTACGACTACTCTTGATCTGTATAAGTATCTAGGTATCATAGCGGTTGCATCCTGCATGTATTCTTATGACAGTGTTCACCTGCTTGATTTTCATTTTCATTTTATTTTTTTTAGAAGTTCTTCTAATTTCTGATGCAGATGGAGATGCAATTGCTTTACTCCAAGCTCCATGATAAGTATACAGAGCTGAAGGTTTGCATGGCTTTTGGCACTAGTCTAATTTTACAAGAATTATTGAGAAGTATCTTCTTCTTCTTCTTCTTTTTATTACTTCTCCTAATGGTCTGGGCTTGGCATGTTTAGATGAGAAAGGAATCTGAGATTGAGCAGTACAACCGTGAACAGAAATCAAAGTTTATGAATTACGTATCTGGTACTCTTTTTCCTCATCATATTTCTTATCCTTCATTTGGTTTTATAGCATTTTTATCATGTTTCAAATTGTCAGCAGCACCTATTACGTCAGTCGATATCTCTATTCAACCATATTTTGCTGTTGATAATCTACTCTCTTTATTTATTTTTTTCCTTATATTCTTTTCTTCAGATCCTACTACATGGACAGCCTCATTTCTTCAAAACCAATCTGCCTTGACTTTTTTGTGGTAGCATATGGCCTCTTCATGAAACAATTTCTTAATGCATTGCATGCTTTCTGAACCCATTGTCATGTTAATCTCGTCTTTCTGCATTATTTTCCCAGCTGATTACCCTTAACCGCTCTTCATCTTCGGCAAACAGCATCACAAGTCATGTTAGATTAGAGGAAATATACAATCTTCAATTGAGCATTTGTGTTCAACAATCTGTAAATGTGGTGCTCAACGTTTGGCCATCCAGATGTTTCACATGGGTGGGGCTTGGTGGATTGAGATGCTCCAAATGTCTCTCCCATCAGAGAATGCTAACCATCCAATTGGATCACAGTTGAACGTGGACTGTTAGTTCCAGTTGTCCATTTTTACCGAATGTCTATCATCTGATAGGGAAGATGTTAGAGCATGTCCCATATCAGATGAGGGCACAACAGAACAACAGCATAGGTTATTGTTAAAATTAGACCTACCTGTACCATTGCTGGGAAATGAACAAGGAAATAGAAAACCAAAAAAAAAAAAAAAACTGTTTTTTCTCTTGAACACCTAGGCCTTGATAGTATGAGATTATCGAGCATAATACAAAAAAAAAATAATAATAAAATAAAATAATGTTCTCTTAAGATATTTAGCATTTTGCATAGTATAATGGTTGAATGTTATGTGTGTTGCACTTGCAGCTGCAGAGGGAATGATTGAACACCTGAAAACTGCAAATGAGAGTCTGCAAGCAAAGATAAACGAGTTGACAGATAAAATGATTCCAGATAGGCATGCACTTTTCAAGTACATTTATTGCTCCAAGTTTTAGTGCTGCTGAAAATCTTGGATTTCTAAAGTATAAGCTGTCTGGTTACAGGTCTGCTGAGGAGTACCAGTATGCCGAATATCAAAAGCTTTTGATTGAAGAGAGGCAAAAGAGTGAGGAATTATTGTTCCATTTGAATTTCCATGCAACCAATCACCATGCAGCGTTTCCAATATTCTAACGTGCTAATCCTGGGAGCCATTCTTAGTTTATCTGCCTCATTTATTCCTCTTTTGGGACTCATATAGAATGCCATTCCTATAAAATATGTGTACATTGGTCATGTTTCATCTGTGGTTGATGTACCTTTCTGTTTCAATTGCCATGGTTTTATCTGAATTGATATTGTATTTGTAGTGTTACTTTACAAAAGATTTTTTTCCCATTAAAATTAACCATCTTAGCCAACTCCAATTCATTTGGAGTTGGCTCTAATGAATCCTGTTTCATCTGTCAGTCCCATTGAAGGCCCTATCCTTAATGTGCGAACACCCGCTTTCTCACCACGTCAAGTCAAGTCCCTGTACTAGCCCCTCAGCCCTAATAAAAGTTCCCCACCTCATCAGGCCATTTACAGCTTTCATAGCGCATGGGCTAACCATCTCAAGTGGCTCTCCATTTTATTTCCTATTGGAGCCAATCTTAGACTGCTCCTCACTCTTGGTTTCCTTGTCGACCTTTCCACCCATTCATCTCAACATCTTCATATCTGCAATGCTCATCTTTTGTGCAGCTGTGTTGTAGTTGAAAGAGATTCTATCTCATCTGGAATAGATGGTTGAATAGCTATGTTATAGAACTTTTTCTTAAGTCTAATTTGCATATGTGGCGATCATAGAACACTTTGAAGGCATATCTCCACTTCATCCCCCCACCTCTAACTCCTTTGGGAACATCCTCATCGATCTGTCCATCCTTTTGAATTACAGAGCCTAGGTAACACCATAACAGAACATGTCACTTTGAAGAATCTCCTAGCCATTTATTTTAACTAAAGCCTAATCTCTATAACTATTCCTACCAAAAGTGTTTTCGTGTTCTACAATTATTGTATTCTAAATTTTATTGGTCTTGTGATACATTGTGTGTTATGTTCCTATTTGTAAATATTAGCTTAAGCATTTATCAGTCGACCATACAAATGCCCCAATACATACTCAATATCTACCGAAAACAGTAGAGGAAACATCAATAGATTCTTCTATAAAGTGTGATGTCAAAAGAATATTCTAAAGACTCGGTTGATATTTTCACGCATCTGGTGAGTCAAGATAGAGATGAGATAGAGAGGGGGATGTGCGCTCACATGATACCGAATTCAATACCACCACGATAGTGGTGGTATCAGGCTATTGTAAGGGTCATGTGACCCATATGTGATATGTTAGATCCACCCTGTCGATTGGGGATTCCTTCAATGTTAAGCCATGGGGCCAAAAATAGCCCAAACAGAAACTCAGGTGAACCACACCAATGGGAACAATTGGGAACAAATGCCCAACCAATAAAAGCTCCCCAAAGGTTTGTTTGGCCTGCCATGTTGTATATATGTCATTTGAGCCATTCATCGAGCATACCCCACTAGGATGAATGGACACACCAAAAATCAGGCCATTCCAAAACTTATGTGGAACACATGAATTTCAAGGTTTTACGCATGATTTGACATTATTCCCTATGGTGTGGCCCACCTGATTCTTGGGTTCTACAGCGAACAAGAATAGGCTAATATGATGGATGGAGAGGATCATATGCATAGATCATGTGGGCCACACAACAAGCTGGTACTGGCGCGAGAGAGAGAGAGAGAGAGAGAGAGAGAGAGAGAGAGAGAGAGAGACTGACTCACATCTACACCTTCCTAGGTGAGTACCCGTGAGCACCTTTGCACACGTCTCATGGTCACAAAATCTGAACGGTCCATGTGATGTGAAACCCCATGAAACCCCTAGGGCCCAACTTTCAGCCTGATCCAAAACTCTGGTGAGCCATAACAAAGAGAGAGGAAAATCAAGGGAGGAAGTTGTTTCCTTTTTCCATGGCCCACTAGAGTTTTGGATAAGGCTGAAAGTTGGGCCATGGGGGTTTCATGGGGTTCTGCATCACATGGACCGTTCGGATTTTGTGCCCATGACACGTGTGCAAAGGTGCGCACAGGTGCTCACCTAAGAAGATGTGCAAGTGAGCATTTCTCTTTGTGTGTGTGTGTGTGTGTGTGTGTAGAGAGGGAGACCATTATGGGGCCGTTATGGGCCATTTTTTCCACAACGGCTGTTATGAACCGGTAACACATAACAGATACCAGTGTTACCGTTACATAACCATTTTGGAATATCTTGGAAGGAGGACTCAATGTGACTTTACTGAGTTGGGTGTGATATGGCAAATTAAATTTTCAGTCATGGTGTTGCTGAGCAGCAACATGGACTCTTAAAACCTTGCGAAAAGCATATTTAGGATCTGTTTAGAACATTAAGGAACACATCTAACATGTAAGGAATTCCAAATCATTGGTAAGAACACACATGTTGTAAAAACATTGTGGGTCATGGTAAGGGACTTAGTGCGACTTCGTTGAGTTGGGTAAGAAGGGACCAAGGTATTCCATAACAGTAACGGCACTGCCATTACGATATGGGCCATAACGGCCATTATAGATTATATAAAAATTAAATAAAAAAAAAATATATTTTGCCCCCATAACAGTCCATTACATGGTTGTTATGGACTATTTTTTCCATAATGGCCGTTACGAACATGTAACACATAATGGTTACCAGCGTTACTGTCACATAACCGTTTTGGAATACCTTGGAAGGGGGACTCGATGTGACTTCGCTGAGTTAGGTGTGGTATGGCAAATTGAATTTTCAGTCATGGTGTAGCCGAGCAACAATATGGACTCTTAAAACCTTGCCAAAAGCATATTTAGCATGTCTTACGAACATTGTGGAACGCACCTAACATGTATGGGCATGTATCCAAAAACAATAAAGAGCGTACAAGGGCATTTACTGGAAAGTGTTGGCTTAAACATTTTAACGAAAGCATGCCAGTTCTGTTCCTGGTACCATCAACCATGTAGTAAATGTTGTCAAATATAGTAAAAATATCTGTTTTTCTTCAATTTACTGATATAACTTATGATTTTGCCTTCTATCACTAACGTATCTACCTCGTTTAGATGGCGAAGTTCCACTCTGAAGTGATGAGTCAAAAAATACATATCTTTGGTCATTACACTCCATGTCATTTTTTTGACCAGATTCCTCTTTATTTTTCTGTTTTCTGTTTGGCAGCCAAAGAACTTTCTGAAGAAGTTGAGAGGCTTCGCAACCTGCTACAGGAGAAATCTGATTCTATTGATAAGAATGACAACAGCATTGATGGGCGGCTGAAATCCCCTTATGGAGGCTCTCAACTTAGATCAAGAGATCTGTCTGAATGCTCAGCTGGATTGAAGACACTAAGGCCATTTGCTGGGGTTCAAATTGAAGAAGTTATGGTTATTCCAAATGCCGGTGGTCAAGAGGAGCATGTCATGGTAAAAGAACCAGAAAGAGGTCCAGGTAAAGGCACACCATCCAGAGACGCTCTTGGAAACAGTCAGCAGGTATTATTTTTCAAGGATCCAAACTCCTATGTTTGTTCACCCGCAAAACTGGTGGTGACTCATCTGTTGTACATGTGGCATACATGTAATTGTCCAAATAGAGGGACTCGTTATGGATGGAACATAGCCTGAAAATTACTAAGTGGACAATCATAACCATCTAGTATTTATTGGATGGCATGGATAAAGAAAAATGGTACGTCAATGGGTGCGATCAGATTGTTAAGATGTCTAGTCAGTGTGTCAGTTGGGCTATATACTCTACCAACAATGAGGCCAGCAGTGTTGGATAGTCTGGATCTCCATACACGCATGCCACATGTGAGGTGGAGTTTTACTACATTTTTAATTAAGGTATTACACAGCGCTTGTTCCAACAGGTCAGAACTGTCAGGTTTTCAGTTTGTACAAGTGGGGCCTATAGTTCAAAGCAGTGTTTTAAACAGCGGTAGCGTGTTGCGTAGCGTGTAGCTTACATACATCTATTTTTTAATTTAAAAATATGATAAGTAGTAAGAAATAAAGCAAAAAATATAAAAATACCTAAAAGATGATTCATTTTTTCAAGTATGAGCATGTACAAACAAGTTATTAATTATCATTTATCAAAAGCCAATCCACATATATAAAGTCATAAACCAAATCAAATAATGATCACATCAACAACTTTCTAAGCAAACCACTTTAATTAATAATGTCTAATTGAAAACTACAAGTCACAACTCAAAAGTATGAAAAGAAATAAAAATCCGACAGTTTAAGAGTATGATGTATAATACAAATGTCATCCATACAAAAGAGGAGTTTTTGAAAACCCTTTTTCTTTTAAGTTTAGTTTTAAAGGTTTTTCAGCATTTGAGTTTCACACCAACTTTAACAAAGGATCATCACCATTTTAAGGAAAGTAAACAATGAAATGTTTGGTTTTAACTTTACATTTTTAAGTTTTTTATAATGTGAGCTTTACACAATTTTTTACAAACAAAACTAAAATAAAAAAAATTAAAAAAATTAAAAAAAACCATTGTAACATTCGATACGAACGCTACAGGCTACGCAGCTGTAGTGTACGCTAAGGGGATTTACACTATTTAGTTACGCTACGTAGCGTAGAGCGCTATTTGAAACACTAGTTCAAACTTCAAAGATCCAAATAATTGATATGTTGGGTCTTATAGTGGATGACCCATGTACAAAATGTCCCCCAGATTTCATGATGGTAGATGTGTAATTTTTCACCTTTTTTCTTGGTTGGATGTCAATGATTGCTGTCCTCCTCTCTCTGTCTCTCGTCTCAACCAAATATTTGTAGGCCACCTACAGGAGGATTAGGATTCTACTTTGAAAGACTTTTGGCCAATACAGAAAGTGAATCCCATAGCATAAACTGTTTGGATTACTGAATACTGACACACGTGCCCCCAACTTGGACAAACTATGGACTGAAAATCTGAATGACCCTGTACAACCTTTTGACCTGAGCATTGTTTAATACCTCTTTTAAAATGGTGTTTAACTATCACCATGGTTTAAGCCTTTCAAGAAAAGAAGAAAAAGATGAAAAAGAAAAAGAAAAAAAAGAACTATCACCATGGTTTACCCTTTTAAAATTTATACACAGGGAATGTGGCTCATTTATTTGTGAAAAAAATGCTTAGGAGTAGGGCCATGTTTGGGCCGGGCCAGGCTAGGCCTGAGCTTAGCCTTACACTTAAGGCCCAAGCCCCGAGGTTGGAATGGACCTAACACAGTAGTCCTGGAGCCTGAATATGAAATACTTGGTTAGGCTTGGGCTCGACTTGGCCTGGTCGAAAAATTGATAAAATTCATCCTTGCCACTTTTTTTTTTTTTTTTGTGGGGGGGGTTAGTTCACACACCTAGGGCTGTCAATGGCACGGATCAAGATCCGTATCCGATCCGTATCCGATCCGATTTAATCGGATTCGGATCAATAATCGGATAATCGGATCGGATACGGATATCCAACAATGATCCGTTTAATATTCGGGTCGGATTCGGATCAACCTTGATCCGGCCCGTTAACGATCCGACCCGATAAAAAAAATAAATAAAAATAAAATAAAATAAAATAAAATAAAAACATATGATAATCTCTCTCTCTCTCTCTCTCTCTCTCTCTCTCTCTCTCTCTCTCTCTCTCTCTCTCTCTCTCCTCTCTCGGATATCCGGTCGGATATCGGGTCGGATCATAATCGGATCGGAAACGGATTTTGAAAAATTTAATCGGGTCGGGTTCGGATCATATACTTGTGATCCGAATCGGATTCGGGTCGGATTCGGGTCGGATATATTCTTAATCGGGTCGGATTCGGATCATCACTGATCCGGCCCGTATCCGACCCGTTGACAGCCCTACACACACCCCATTGTTAGTACACCCACCACCCCTGTTAGTAACATCACAATGTTAGCTACCCCCACTATGGGAATTGATACCATGACCTCAGTGTTGAAACAAGGCTATCTTCACTCAGTTTGCCACTTGAATGTTCTTAATCTATCCATTGATCAAGTGGGTCATTCATGCACAAAGAAACAAGCATGTGAATGAAACCAATGGTCTACATTCAAGACTCATAGGTTGCTTAAGCGAGGATGGGAATGTAATCTTTTAGGATATTAGTATATCACGTGCACATATGAAGTCAGGTTGTGCTGGGCCAAGTCGGGCTAAATTGACATGAGCCAAAACCTGGCCCGAATTGATCTGGCCATGCATGCCAGGCCCAATCCCAGCCATGGGCCAAGCTAATAGGTCCAACCCAGTCCAAAGCCAGGTCAGACCCATCAGATAGGGCGGCCCACCCATTGCCACCCTTAGTAGATGTTGTGTGAAGGCAGATTTAAGAGGAGATTCGCATCAGACACATAGGGGAGGCACACCTCTGTTATTAGAGTTGTACACGAACCAAGTCAGCTTGGTTAACTCACTCGACTTGGCTTGGCTCGAAATTCGGTTTGGGCCAAGTCGAGTTGATTTTTGGGAGCTCGAAAAATTCGAGCCAAGTCCGAGCTTGACTCGACTCAGCTCAGTCCACGCTTGGATTGCTCGAGTCTGAGCCCTAATTCAAAAATTCTAAAATCCCCCCCCCCCCCCCCAAGATCCCTCCCTAACCCATTTCTCTCTCCCTCTCTTAATCTGTCCGGACGCACACTCCCTCCCCCAGCCCACCACCCCTCTTGGCCATTCTCTCTGAGCCTGTGAGCACTGAACCCTTGCCGCCCAGTGTCCATTTTCCCTATTGTCTGAGTGTCAGTACTCTCTCTCCTCCTCCTCTCTACTTTCTTTCTCTGACTCTGTATTTGGTTGCCTGGCCAGCCATTGTCCATGGCAGATCGAACTCGAACTCTGCTCGAAAGCACAAACTCGAACTTGGCTCGAAAGCTTGAGATCGAACTCAGCCTGAGCTGCTGACCAAACTGGACCGAGTGGACAGTCAGGCTTGAGGACCGAACCGAGCCAAGTTCAAGCTAGGGTTGGCTTCTAGATGAGCCGAGCCAAGCTATGCCAAGCTTGACTCAGTTCGACTCATATACAGCTCTATGTGTGATTTTTGGGCCATCCATAAGGCGGGGTTCACCATGAACACACTCTGCATTTCACACGTGTGCAATGCTGGTAGGTATGTTGCAAATCACCTCTTCAATCTGCTTTCACTTGGATTTTCTGGTCATTTTTCTCTACAAATGGGGAATGCACCAAACCTCTCAGCAGAAAAATTTTGTGACCTTCTGGTCATACTTTGACCCTGGTTTTTTAATTTTCAGCCATGCAGCTGCAGAAGAAAAATGGCCAGTTCAGGTATGTCTCAAGCATATAAATCTCTCCCTTTTCACTTTGACTCTCTGGCAAATGTTTAACTGTGATGATTCTACCAAATTTTCTAGGAGATGGTTTAAATGATGTTTGCCATGGCGATTGCCACTTCCAAACTCTTCTCGAACATTTAGTTGGCATGAAGTTTTCCACGGTTAATCAAACAGAAGGGCTATGTGTTTCTGTACTTCACCAATCGAGTGGTAACCCCCCAATCCCAAATGGCATTCTCAGTTCTTTCGGTTTTGACAGATTGTTAATTTGTTGTCTAAACCAGTAAAACATTTATGGTGGATGCCATGCAGTTGAGGTTTGTTAGTCCTGAAGAACACTACATTCCAACCTGGCAGCTCCATTGAATCTGAGCAGTGCATAAGGTGGTGCCCACCATGACAATTAACGGACACAAAGGTCAGGCTAGGCCACTCATCATCCACGAGACATCATCATCTAAGCCTTATCAAGACTAATTGGGGACTGGCTACACAAATCCTGTTCCTCCATTCAACTCTATCAAGGACCATATCCCCAGTTAAGCACCATATGTCATCAAGTCTTTTTCTACCTCCACCCACGTCCTTTTGGGCCTTCCCCTTGCCAAGCCTTCAACTTGAACCAATTTGCTCCCAACTTGCAGAGTTCTTGCTCTCTGTTGCACATGACCAAACCATTAAGTCTACTTTCCCTCATCTGATTACCTATTGGTGCTACTCTCCAATATTCACTTCTAATTCTATCCTTGTCTTGGCACTCATCCATCTCAATATCCTTAGCTAATTTGAATGTGGACCATTGGCAAATTCCGATTGAACTGTCCATTCTCTTTGCAACCAATAACCTGCCCAATGACTGAACTGTGGACCCCGATTTTCATCCCAGGTCGTATTCGTGGCAGAGGCCACCTTAGGCAATACTTAGATGTCTTACACATGCCAGGTTGGTATGTAACGTATGTTTGCTCCGTGTACCGGTGCAAGTGGGACTAGCAATCCTCTTTTAATTTTGCTTGATGGTATTAAACTTCGCCTGTTAAATACATCATATGCTTTGGTGAATGCCCGTTTAACTTGCATATAACTAGAACATCTATTAGAATGACTGTATGAGAGGACTCTAAAGTTTCTATGTTCAACGTCAATCTATTACGGTTGTGTGCATATGGGGAAGGGATGCAACAACACGAGGTGATCTAAAACTTGGCGGCAGAGACATAGAACTAGTGACAACAGCAGTACAGCTTCAAATAAGCAAAGCAAGCAGACAAGGTCAGATAGTAGTGAAAGCAAGCTTGTGTTAGGATCTTCCGATCTGGGAGGTTTTGAGGACATCCCCAATCCACAGTAGGGCCCATCAGTTTGACGATTTCGATCGCTGAAACATGGGGCCCCGTATGTATGGAATTTTGCGATTCTATAATTCCTCATAACATAAACCCGTGCAGAAATCACTGAAGTTGAAGCTCCATTGTACAGCAAATACGAATATCATGCCTAGCAAATTTAAGCAATCAGCATCTATTAGCATATGCATGGATATCATACATAGCATTAGAAATCAGAGACATATTGATGTGTGTGGTTTGGTTGCAGGCTATTCTTTCAGCTTAACATGGGCGAAAAATGCAGTTGGGGAGGAGCCGGAGTTGCTGTATCATGTTTTCTCACTTGGGACGTTTGAGAGGGTGGCCCATGAGTGGATGAGGGAGGATATCATGTTTAGCATGAGCATGTGTCCCATTTTCTTCGAGAAGGTGTTGCAAGTCACCAGGCTTCGCTGCTGATGTACTGGTAATTCTCAAGTGCTGTTGCTAGATGTATATACCCTTCCGTTGTGAGCCATGGTTTGTGTTCTAATCTAGTAATTAGCTTTTCAATCACTGGTTGAATTCAATCATTTTGTTGTCTTGAAAAGAACTACTTCCTTGTACTTTTCCTTGTATGATGTTTGAAGTTTACCAACATTGGTTTTGTGTTCTAATCATATTTGGAGAAATCAGAAACTCAACTGAACTCAACTCAAAGCTCAGCCCGGTCAGGTTGACTCTTAGACTTGACCCGACCCAACTCAATATTAGGAATATTGGTTAGTATTTTGAAGTACTTAGATTTATCATACATAATATAGAAGGCTCACTGCAAGTCGCGTCTAGTTGACCAGGTCATTGACTCAATGAGTCTCTCAAGTCTAACGTGAGTTGCTTCCAGTTCTGATTTTCCCAGCAATTTGGTTCAAAATCTTACCTTGTCAAGTTGACTCAGCTGAGTTTCAAGTCGAGTCAGCGAGTTTTAGGACTTAACATAGGCAGGTATTAAGGGCCTGTCTGGATGGGGCAAAAATGGTTCGCTCTTTCTTTATGTTGTCGTGGAAATATTAGATTACTGGACATTTATTGGACGGTCTGAAATGAAAAATATCCAATGGTCTTTTCTCTAAAAAACGTGTCCACAAATCAAGGGTCAGGATTGTTCAAGCAATCTGGTTTCTTGTAATGTGACTTGACGATGGCAGTGAGTTCCACAATTTAGAAAGTGTAATTTGGGTTGATATGCGCCACTTGCACCATTTTTAAGTGCCTGTGTATCAAACGTCATCACGTAGCCGGAGTATCAAATAACTACCATATTTCCATGAAAGATGAAACATGTTATGTAGTCTTTTAGCTCGGAAACGCAATGGTACATGTATGGGATGTAGGGACTAGGCTGCCTTTTCAAACTGGTGGGCCCTTTTTTTTCACCAGTTGAGTTTGGAGTACCGACCCAGTTGTTGGGAACGTTTGATCAGTCTCTGGCTATGCTCCGTCCACTATTAGGCCAAAATTTAGATGGTCCGGATTGCCTTTGACCCCTGACTAGGGCCCACTGTGATGTATGTAATTACATCCACACCGGCCCTCCGTGTTGAAAGCTGGCATGATCCAACAAATGCAATTCCAAATCCCACATGGACCATAGTACAGGAAACAGAGGTGATTGACCATTAAAAACTTCTTGTGCGCTACAAAAGCTTTGATCAAGATGATATTTGTGCGGTCTCTTCGTCTAGGTTTTTGTGACTTTATAAACAGGTTGGATGTTAAATAATCATTCCTATGGAATCCATGAAGTTTTTAATGGTAGGGATTCAATCACGACTGTTTCTTGTGGTGTGGTCCACCTAAGATTGAGTCAGCTTCACTTTTGCGACCTTGCCCTAAAATGAGCTTTCAAAATGGTTGGACGGTGTGGATTTAAGGCCCATACATCACTGTGAGCCCCACAGTCAGGGGTCCCACCCACATCGGTGGATCCGGGGTCTCACCCAATCCGCTCCCGGCATGGCGACGGTGGATGCGTCCCTATTCTTGAAAATTGCATTAGAAAGTAGTCTTTCCCACATAATTGTGTGATGAAAAAGTCCACTGTGGCATAATTTTGTACTGGTGAAACACCAATCCTCCCCATTTCCACGGTTTGTCTCGACCGTCTATTTCGTGGGGCCCAACCTGGCTTGTCCATATCCGATATCTTTGCCAATCCAAGATGAAAACACCCAAGCTCCATGTGGCCCACCATATTTTTTGTGAGGAATCCACTCCGTCCATCAGGTAATCTCCGCGATGCTAAGTTCTGCGGACAAAAAGCAGCCACATCCTCAACTTAGGTGGGCCACACCACAGGTTTCTGTGTGGGGTCACCATGGTGTTTATCTTTCATCAGAACCGTTCATCAGGTGACCACCAGAATGAAGAGAGGATACAAAAGTCATCATGATCCAAAACAAAGGTGGGCCACGCCTCGGGGTTTTAAGCTCGAATTTACATTGTTTCCATCGGTGTGGCCCACTTCAGATTTTTACAGCCCTGATCTTTTGTGTATACGGTGAAAATAAGGGACCTCACCTGACGAACGAAAAATAGATGGTCAACACAAAGTGGATAAAAGAAGAGCAACAGTCCAATTTCAATAGGATAAACTCAACCATTGGATGGTTAGGATCGTCCAATCCGCATGGTTGGCCAATTAGATAGTATCCTCGTTTCCTGACTTTTTACTTGCTGGACAGATAATTCGGTAATCCAGACTGTTAATCTGTTGGGCCCACCTTCACAGACCATTATCTGTCCTTGATCTGGAAAATCAAGTTGATTTAACACTCATCCAGCTTAAAATTTAGCAAAAAAACTCTAAATCTCTTGTTCTGCCCCACCTGAGTTTTGAATACTGTGATTTTTGGATAATCCTTTCATCTTGATGAGGAACATCAGATGAGTGGATTGGATGGCATATAAATACCACAGTGGGCCCTACACAACTAATGGTGGACGTCCCATCCTAACTTTTCCTGTGGTGTGGCCCACCAGATAATTCGCTTTTAAGTAATATATGATCTGATCCACCGATTTGAACCAATCACTAACACAAAAAAGTGCAAAACGTCACTAAAAGCAAGAAGAAATCAGGTTGGTCCACTCAGATTGGACGGTTAGAAAAGGACAACCGACAGTGCTCATTTAGAATCAGAGCCCACTAGTAAGGAATCTATTTGTTGATTTCCATTTGCAAGCGCCACAAATTAAAGTTCCCCTGCTTCTGAAACTGGCTCACCTGTGTAATATCTGACCGTTCATCAAGTGAGGCCCATGGTGAAATTAACACTCACAGAAATTTTCTTGTCCAATCATCATAATAGACACGCTTGCAGGAAAATATTGTACAGAAAGAAAGCATAACCAACGGTTCTAATTAAATGAATTCCAAAGAATAACATACTATTAGAAGGTCAGATTTTGATATAAGGCCCATCCCATGTGGAAATACATGTATGATGGCCTGGATCTTGGACATATATGTAATTTAGTACGTGCGATTGCATTTCTTTTAGCGCTTGTAGATGCGTGCCTTCAAGTAAAATTCCTCATCTACTAAAAACCCAGAAGTCGGTGTGTCAATCCGCTGGACCACCAAACTATTTAATCCTCCGTAGTTCGTACAGACTATTGTACGAGAACTTTCATATACAATGCCATTTTCCAACAAACATGCTGCGTTTGTTAAACATCCGACCTTTGAAAATGGTGAACAATGACTCATGAAACAATCATGACCGTAAATTTACGAGGTGAGCTAAACTTTAAATCAATGAACAGCCAATGGTCTGAATCAAAGTATGATTATGGCCCACATGACAAGTGGATTATGCTATTATGTTCTACCTTTTTGACGGTTCAGATTTTCTACATAACTGACATGTTATCACAAAAAAAGGTGTTGTATAAAAAGGTTCATATACAACGTTGTATTTGATCAGTTTTAGGTTGGTAAATGGGCCGGGCAGCATGATCAAGTCGAGCCCATGGTCTAAGGACACGAATCCAAGCCCAGAACAGAAGGGACCCACTTGATCCGGGATGGATCCACCGTCCAAATGATCGGTGCATCGATCTTAAAGTTTGATTGACTTGAAGCTACAGATGCCAATGTGGCACGTATAAGGTCCAATCCACTCAGAATGTGGGTGCATCAGGCTGGTGAACTCGTCATTTGGGCCACATGTTGAGTTGAATGTGGGAACTTGGCCATTTTTTCTAGCCATCGATTGGACTTGGCCCAAAAAAAAGATCCATGTCTCCATCTTGGATGTAGAATTCCCTAAAATCTCCTACATTGGATGATCTCAGCGGCCAATATTAGGACCCTTTTCCTGTTGAATCCGGACTAACCGTCAATTTATAGTCCATAAATCGAAAGGCTAAGATAGTTCTATCAAGTACGTTTTTCAATCATAGACCATCCACAACATACAAAAACACACAAACGGTCTAGATTTTCAGAAAAAGGGCCCCATTTGTTATAATAGAAAAGCGCGTTAACTGAGCAAATACGCGGCCACAAGAGAAGGAAGCAGGAGGACCAACAAATTTGGTGTTCCGGCGGACTACCTTATTTTCTTTTCGAATTAAACGCGGAGGCAGCGTGCGGCGCACGCGGGTTAGCGGGCCCCCCTCTGGCGCATGTTAGTCAAACCCCTCGCTTTATGAAAAAAGAAATATACGATACGTGGCATCTTCGAACAGTACTCACGCGCTATTTTATTCTGGTGATTGGACCCGTAGATTACTAATCCAGACCATTGATCTGATGTGGTCCACTGTTTTTGAGTTAAAAAAGGAATATAATATCGATAGAAAAATCTAAAACTTTCAGATTTTGGCCTTATGTTAGAGAGTTTAGAAGAGAAAAACACCAACCGTCCACATTCTACTTAAAGAAGTCCTAACAATGGTCATTAAAATCTCTCAAAATTTAAAAATGGTTTTGGATTTCTGTCCATCGAAGCTGATCCTAAAAATACCAATGGTATGGATCAGCTAAACGTGGGCTCCACTGGTCAGAATTGAAAATCCAAAAATACTGTTTGAAAAAAACATGCTGACAACCAGAAAGATCATTCAAAAAGAACTCAAAATTTTCAAAACGGGGGAGGATGATATGGTAATCAGCGCGGTATGCGACTGTTGGAAGCGGATTGCGATCGACCCCGGTCGGATATAGCAAGGTCCGACCACATCTTTGTGGAGCCCACCGTAATTTATCTGTTTATCCACGCCGTCCATCCATTTTATCATATCATATTAAGTTACTTTAAAAAAATGAGAAAGATCCAACGCTGTAGTGGACCATATCTGAGATGAATCTTCTTTGTAATTGGTGTGGTCCACTTGAGGATTGGATCTAGCTCATTTTTGGACCTATATCTTAACATTATCTGATAAAAGTTATGGACGGGGTGGATAAACAGATACATCAAGGTGGCCTCCTACAAAGATATGGTCGGACCTTGCTACGTACAGGCGTGATCATACGCAATGTGCGTGGGTCTATAGAGATGTTCGTAACAAATCCACTCCGTCCATCTGTTTTGAAAGACAACAAAAGGACAAGATTAAAAATCAGAAAGATCCAAATTTCAGGTGGGCCATATCACACGAAACAGTGGGGATTGAGCTTATGGTGGTGATATAAGTTTTGTATCAGGATGATATTTGTTCCTGCAGTTTATCTGATTTGTAATAATTATATGAACGGTTTGGATGTCATATAAACATCACGGTCAGATCCGGCAAGGTTTTAACGGTGAACATTGTTGTTCCCACTATTTTGTGGTGTGGCCCACCTAAGTTTTTGATATGACTGATTTTTAGAATCCTATTCTAATGTGGTCTTTCAAAACATATGGACGGACTGGATTGATCACAGACATCTTTGTGAACCCCACTCAGGCAATCCATTCCCAACAAAGAAGAAGCTGCGGATAAAAGGAAGGTAGTCCTCGGACTACTGAATGGAATCTCAGCCCGTTAGCTGGGCCTTTGGATCAGTGCAAGACCATGGGAGGCTTGTGTGGCAATGGCCCAGCCAGCATCGTGGAGCTAGGTCCTGACTGTGGGCCCACCGAGGTGAGTGGAATCCCTGACTGCGGGCCCACCGTGATGTATGTGACTTATATCCATGCCGTTCATCCATTTTGAAAACTCATTTTTGGGCATGATCCAAAAAAATGAAGCAGATCCAATTCTCAGGTGGACCATAATGCAGAAAACAGTGGAAATCAACCATTAAAAACCTCTCATGGGCCACAAAAGTTTTGGATCAAGCTGATATTTGTAACGTCTCCTCATCCAGGTCTTTGTGACCTTATCAACAGGTCGGATGTAAAATAAACATTCCGGTGGCACCTGTGAAGTTTTTAATGGTGGAGATTCAATCACGACTGTTTCCTGTGTTAGGTTTACCAAAGATTTGGATCTGCTTCGTTTTTTGGATCATGCCCTAGAATAAGCTGTCAAAATGGATGAAGGGTGTGGATGCAAGGCACATACATAAAAGTGGGCCCCACAGTTAGGGATCCATTTGGGCTGGGACGGTCCTCATGTTCCGGTAACATGATCTTAACCGTTGGAAAAAAAATGGCCTTGGTTCATGCATTTCTGGTCGCCTAGTCATAGTGGGACCTACCTCTTGAACAGTTCAGATCATCCATGCAACATGGTCCAACCAACGAACGGATTAGGTGCCGCCCAGCCTCACCCAAGACGGTGCAGACTTAATGTGGGGCCCACCTTGATATATGTATTCTATATCCACGCCATCCATCCCTTTTGGAAGATCATTTCAGGGGACGATCCAATAAATGAAGCAGATCCAATTCTCAGGTGGACCATACCTTAGGAAACAGTGGTGATTAACCATTAATGGACCACAAGTTTTGGATGAGGCTGATTTTTTTAATCACTTCGTCGAGGTTTACGTGACATTATCAACGGCTTGGATGGAAAATAACATTATGGAAACCTTGCGGTGGGCCATAGAAAGTTTTTAACGGTAGGCATTCAATCAACACTGTTTCCCAAAGTATGGTCCACCTGAGAATTGGATCTTCTTAAATTTTGGGAACGTACCCTAATATGATATCTAAAAACAGATGGACGGCGTGGATATAGAATACATACGTCAAGGTGGGCCCCACGGTAAAGGCCGCACCTAATCTGCTCCCCCAGCCCACCGAATACGTATTCACTTTTAGTAGTCCGCGGACCATAAGAGCGGGTCTCAAAAGGCAAAAAGAATCTTTCCATTCTAATTTTCTAAAAAAGCCCAAACTAGCCGTTGGGAGATTGAACTCCATCTGGACCGTCCAATTCCTAACGTTCGGAAAAACAATCCGAATACGCATGCCCCATCGCTTCGTTGCTTTCCTTGTTGGAAAAGTCGTTTAAAAACACATCCCCTCAATCCGCAGAAAAGACTCTCTCTCTCTCTCTCTCTCTCTCTCTCTCTCTATTGCGAAGGAGATCATCATCTTCTTCTCTCTCTTTCTCGAGAAGGAGATAATCATCTTCTCTCCTCTCTCTCTGTATTGATTTTGATTTCTCGATCATCTTCTCCTTCTCCTGTTATTATTTCCGCTTTTCTTTCTATATCCGAAGATGACTCTGAATTCGGAGAGCCAAGAATACCAAGACAACAACACGCCTGTGCGGACTACCAGCCCGGCCGCTTCTGCAAAGCAGCGTCTTCCCATGGCTAAGACTGTCGACAGCCAGTCTGTTCTTAAAAGGTATGATTGATTCCTTCGTTTTCTTTGACTTGTTTGATCTACCGCTGATTTTGTGAATTGGGTCCTCTTTCTTTCTTTTCTGGGTATATCTTGAATTGGGTTTTCTGTTTCGGCCTTTTTGGTCGGGAATTTCGTCAACACGGTCTTAGCATGGCCTTTTGTATTGATTTCGGTATTTCGGTGCTTTTGCTTTTGGGCGTTTTGTATTGGGTTTTGATTATCTGATGTTTAGGTTTTTTATCAGATCATGATCTTCGATGAATAAGTTTTCTGTTTTGGTCTTTTCAGTTTTGGTGGTGTTCATGGAATGGGTTCTTTGATTTGACGTTTCAGATTGATTTTGATATTTGGTTCTTTCTATCTTGGATCTTCAACATCGGGTTTTGATTGCCTGTAATTTGATAATTACTCGGATCATAATCTTTGAATTTGGTTGGAGTCTTTTCGATTGCAGATGGATTGGGTTCTCCGTTTTGTGGTACTTCAACTTTTGAATTTTTGACGAAGGAGTTATTTGTTTCAACGTTTAGGATGGAGTTTGATATTTGGGTTCTTAATTGGATTGTGATATTCGAAAAAGAATTGGTTTTTTTTTTTCTGTTGATTTGGGATTCTTTATTTGGGACTTTTGGATTGGGTTTTCGTTGAACTAACCTTGTTTTGGATTTTGGCTGATTATGGTATTTGAGTTCTTTTCTTTGTTCCTTTCTTCTTCTCCTTGTTTTTTTCTTTATTTTTAATTTTTTTTTATCTCATGTATGAGATTTTTGGTTCGTTTGGTGTTTCCGTCTTTCATCAATTGCATCTTTCAATCATTTTCTTTCGTGCGGTTGGTTCGGCTTTCATGGTGGGTAAAGCTGGGATCGAAATGCTGATTTCTAGGTCGTGATATGGATCACAGTGAAATATATAGCTATATGGTTTTTTTCTCTGTTTGTTCTTAATCTTTCATTTTTATTTTTTTTTAAATTCTCTTTTAGATTTGATTCTCTGCAGGTTATGCTTTTCGTTGCAATTGGATTCTTTGTTTATGCTTTTGACACTGATTTTTCATTGCTTGAATTCATTTTCCTTTGGATATAACTGGGTTTTCTTTGCTTGCAGTTAGCAGCTTTCATTGATTTGGATTCTCTATTTGGGGTTTTCTGATTCCCTTGATTTCAACTGGGTTTTTCGGAATTCCATCTCTTAACCAAGCATTTTGTTTGGTTGGGCTTTCTAATTCCTTTCTACTAAGTGTTTGGAGTGTGGGGAATTTGGATTCTATTGAATTGGATTTTTCAGCCAGATGTTTTGGGGTTTTTCTGGAATGAAATTGCAACTTCATTAGACGGATTTTCGACCTCGTTCTAGTTTTTCTATCTCTACTAATTTGGCCATCCTTATTGAGCTGGATATATTTCAATAGGATGAATTTGTGATTTCTATGTGAACAAATTCATGCCCTCCACAACTTAGGTGTCAATCGTATGCTTTTTTTTTTTTATTATTATTATCTTCAATTGTGGTTGAGATAACCTTTTTTTTTTTTTTTTCCTTCTGAAACTGAGTTGAGATTTCCATTGAATTCTCCGGGTTTTGATGTTTTGTATAGTTTAAACTTAGCCATTTCATTCAATTAGATATCAATCTTGCTGCTTTTTTTTTTTCTTTTTCTTTTTCTTTTTCTTTTTCTTTTTTTTTTTCTTGTTTCTGATCAATCTTTCTTTTCCTTCTCTGACCTACCCAAACAGGCTTCAATCAGAGCTAATGGCCTTAATGGTAATAACTTAAACAACAATTATAGTACCCTTCCCTGCAATATCCTTGTTTCTAAAATGAATTTCTGACTTCCAACACACCGGCGGTAATGATATACTCTTATTGATCTTGATTATTTCACAGATGTGTGGAGATCCTGGAATTTCTGCTTTTCCCGAAGGAGATAACATCTTCTGTTGGAAAGGTACTATCAGTGGGAGCAAGGATACTGTGTATGAAGGGATGGTTTACAAGCTCTCTCTCTCATTTCCATCTGACTATCCATTCAAGCCTCCAAAGGTGAAATTTGAGACCATGTGCTTCCATCCGAACGTTGATGTCTATGGCAACATTTGCTTGGATATCCTTCAGGTAGTGTTTTCCTCCCATCTAATTGAGTCTTGTTTGCTTTCTCTTCACTTGTGTTTTTTGTTTTTCCTGCACCCCCATCAGAGCTATTACTTGTAGTTTCATGCACCATAGTCACTGTTTCTCATGCTGTTATCATGCACCGATGTTATAGTTATTAATGCTATCTAATTTACTAAAACCCCAGATCAGATTCCTTCCAACCAGTCAGAGACCACCCCCCACCTGTTTCGGCCAGGACTTATAAAAATTCTGTGTTGACCTAGTGTTTCGAGCATTTGATTTTCAAGTAGAAATCACATGTTCAGCTGATGTAGCCGAACTGATATAACATCGATAGCCAATGTTATAGTTATTAATGCTATCTAATTTACTAAAACCCCAGATCAGATTCCTTCCAACCAGTCAGAGACCCACCTGTTTCGGCCAGGACTCATAAAAATTCTGTGTTGACCTAGTGTTTAGAGCATTTGATTTTCAAGTAGAAATCACATGTTCAGCTGATGTAGCCGAACTGATATAACATCGATAGCCAATGTTATAGTTATTAATGCTATCTAATTTACTAAAACCCCAGATCAGATTCCTTCCAACCAGTCAGAGACCCACCTGTTTCTGCCAGGACTCATAAAAATTCTGTGTTGACCTAGTGTTTAGAGCATTTGATTTTCAAGTAGAAATCACATGTTCAGCTGATGTAGCTGAACTGATATAACATCGATAGCTGTGAACTTTTTGCCCTCACAAATTAACCTTCACAACATTGGTCAAGGGGGTAAATTTGTCAAAAAAAATGTAGTTGCTTGGCAAGGAATGGTTGAGATTTTACATGTGTTTTCCTTTTTTGGAATTTCAGGACAAATGGTCATCTGCGTATGATGTGAGATCTGTACTGCTTTCTATTCAGAGTCTCTTAGGAGGTAACGATAATATTAATAAAGATTTTTCCTTGCGTAATCCATTTGATTTTGTGACTCTTTAAGCTGAGTTATATTTGCTGATTCTTCTGTTTTTTTTGTGATTTCAGAACCAAACAATGACTCTCCGCTCAACACTCAAGCAGCTGCGCTTTGGAGCAATCAAGAAGGTATGTAATTGTATTAAGATGGCTCCCCTGGCGATGTGGGCCTTGAAGGGATCTTTTTGTGGCACAAAATCACTGGTGTTATTCAGCCATCTCATTTGGTGGGGCCCACCAGAGATGCCTCGCCCAAAAATTTTGTTCTCGTACATTAGGTGGGGCCCACTTCCCGTGCATAGTTTCGAAACAACTTCCTATGGGCTGGATGGGGGAAAGGTGTTTTGAATGTTTTGAAGCCATATCTGCCAATAGCTGCCAATAGTTAGGAACTATGTTCCTCAAGAAGATAATGAGGAAGTTTTTTGTTTTTATATCTGTTTTGCAGAGTTCAGGAAGATGGTGGAAAAGATTTACAAGCCAGTCTGAGTAGAGCAGCAGTTCTCATGTTGGCAATATCTGTGTACATTGCAAGTTGGGGATATTTGTTCTGTCTGCCTCTTTTCCTATGTCTTTCTTCATGTGGGGGGAGGTCCTTTTTTTCTTTCTTTCTTTCATTTACATGGGGAAGGATCCAAAGTTAGTTGTTGTATGATCATGTCTTCATCGAGCAATGTTGCATTAGACGCATGCTAATCATTCATTTTATCAGAGTCCCATACTATGTAGGATCTTTGTTTTATATAGAATCTTTTGTTTTTGCGCATCTCTCTCTCTCTCTCTCTCTCTCTCTCTCTCTCTCTCTGTCTCTCTGTCTCTGTATGTGTGTGTGTGTGTGTGGATGGGGGACCTTATGGGAACTTCCCATTAGATTGTGCTCTTTAACCACTTTCAAGCATACTTTGCGTGGCCCAATCAAACTTTACAGTGACACGTGGCCCGACCAGATCTCGCCACATCGGAGCCTTATTAATCTTCTCCATTACTCAGAATGGGAAGGCCACCTAATCTGCTCCCTTAGTGCAGCTAGTTTGCTTATGGAGCCCACCACAGCTTTATGTGTACACCATCCAATCCATCCAACGTGCATCCATCCAATCAGATCTCGCCACATTGGAGCCTTATTGTGTTGGGTGAGGCCCATCCTCACCTAATCCTCTCCATTAGTCATAATGGGAAGGCCACCTAATCTGCTTCCTTAGTCATAGTGGCAAGTCCTCTCAAGTAAACTAGCTGTAGATGAAAAGAAGTGTAGCTAGTTTGATTACCGAGCCCACCACGGCTTTATGTGTACACCATCCAATCCATCCAACGCACCAAGGAAAGAAATCTCTAAACCAGAAATAAAATTTGATATTACTGAATTGCATATAGCATACCCAAATGGCCTCATATAGTCCCTAATTAGAGGTGCTAAGGTACACCATCCAATCCATCCAACGCACCAAGGAAAGAAATCTCTAAACCAGAAATAAAATTTGATATTACTGAATTGCATATAGCATACCCAAATGGCCTCATATAGTCCCTAATTAGAGGTGCTAAGGTACACCATCCAATCCATCCAACGCACCAAGGAAAGAAATCTCTAAACCAGAAATAAAATTTGATATTACTGAATTGCATATAGCATACCCAAATGGCCTCATATAGTCCCTAATTAGAGGTGCTAAGGTAAAACTTGGTTTGAAACAATGGGGTGGAAAGCAACTTGCAACTTGAAGGACATTTTATGTCGAGTGTGGGCCACCAGGACACAATTTTGAAGGGTTTGTAAGAGTAGAGCGCCGTGTCCGGGAACTTTTAGGGGCAATCCAAGGCAGCACGACCTAGATAGAACATTGATACACAACCACCACTTCTAAACGGTCCAACTTGTGGGGCTCATAGATATGTGCTTGGTCTCAAATTTTGGGTGATGATATTAAACCTGAGTAATATGCTAAATTTGGAGCCAATCCGATCTGTCTGGTCCAAATGGAATTCGGACAAGGTTTGTTGTTGTCTAGTACATGTACCCAAATCTCCATTATTTGCTCTCATTATTTGTGTAACCTTTGTGGACCCCCCACCCCTTGTGATTTTGTGATCTTTGTGAAAGGAAGGTAGACCCAATTTTTATTTGCTCTCATTATTTGTGTGATCTTTGTGGAAGGAAGAAGTGGACCCCACCTTTATTTGCTCTCATTATATTTGTGTGATCTTTGTGGAAGGGAGGTGGACCCCACCTTTGAATTGTGAGGTTCGAGGGCCACCATCCAACCATTCTTGGCTGTCCAAGTGGGTCCCACAGTCCAAGCAAGTTGGACAGTGTGGATAGCCCCAAGATATGTGCCCCCCTTTTGTTTTGGCCCTTTCTTTCATGTTTATTTGCTGTCCAAATGGTCGCCGAGTGATGTGGGACCCAACTATGGCGTATCTTTTATGAGTTAGGATCCTCTGTTGGCTTCCAAGCAGGAAACCCCTGCTAGGAGCCTTTTCATTGGTCCACATCATCACATAGGTCTGCAACTCTGTCACATCCTCAATGTAACCTTGTCATACCTCAGTGCAACATGGTCACATGACGTCATGCAGTGTGATGTGGACCAATAAAAAAGGCTCCAAGCAGGGAAGCCAGGAGAGGATCTGGACTCATGTTTTATATATCCTTGCCATGGGTCTGGATCCTCTATTGGCTTGCAAGTAGGAAATTCCTGCTTGGAGGGGTGTGATGTGGACCAATGAAAAGGCCCAACAGGGGATCCAGATTCCCTTGTCACCCATTCATGTTAGAGGTGGGACCCACGTTTAAAAATGGCAAAAAAAAATGTATAAAGTTTAAAAATAAACAAAAATAGTAAGTTCTGAACTAAATCACGAAAAAATAGTAGTTTTTTTTTTTTTCCGAGATTCGTGGTCAATCCGTCTATTAGTTGCCCCGTTGTAACACTGATTGGAAGTGCGTGTTTAGACCTTGGATCAAACCTCCTGGTCCTAATTTCTTTTGATCTTGGCCGTCCGTACGTATACATCAGATGTCATGTGAATCCAATCATCATGTGGGCCACATAAAAAATCAAAACATAGACAAAAACCTTTAAATTCACATGGCAGCCACTTGATTGTTGGATCGACATGACTTCTCTTGTGAACCTATTACAGACCGGTTGAATGCTTTATACTACAGTGGGCCCCACACCACGAACGAATTTAGGCTGCCAACCATTTTATTTTTATCAGTGCAGTTGGGTGGCCCTCCATTTCGGATCCAACAACACCATCCAAATCACAGGCCCCAGATGAGCATAAACATCTGAATTGCGAAAGCTGGGATCGTTATCATGGGCCCCACTTTGGATAGAACAATGTGGTCCATCCAAATCATGGGCCCCATTTGGAGACTAGCCTCGAAATGCACTGATCAGGTGAGCATAAACATCTGATTTTGACTGATGAATGGAGGATGGTTGGGGTCGTTATCATGGTATGGTTTGGATCGCTGTCAGTGGCAAACACTTGCACTACGATTCGATAATCCAAATCATGGGGCCCACCTATAGCCTAGACTGAACAAAAATAGCTCTAATCTGCCTTCATATCTGATTGTGAACTAACCCAGGAAAAAAAAAAAAAAAAAGGGCTTTTCTTCTTTAGATGAATGGAAACCATTGCTATGTGGGTCCAGCTTATGGGCCCAATGGGACCCACCGTGATGTGTGTGGGTCGAGCTTCTATGGGCCCACCACAACGCTAAGAACTTCTAAATTCACGTGGTGTGGCCCACCTGATTCATGAAATTGCCTGATGCTTGGGGTATCCCCTTATGATGATTGAGTTGAATGGCATACATACAGCAAATGTTGGGCCCCACGTACATTCTAGAATTTTCTATGGTGGGCGTCCCTCTCCCCACTGCTTCCTGCTGTTCCCTGTGGTGGGCCCCACCGGAGTTTTTGATTAGGCTGATCGAAGGGGAGTGCGCATCGCATGGACGGGTTGGATCGGTCGGCCCCGCAAAGCTCAACCTTATTGGAAATTGGAGAGCGTTTGAACGTATGTGATTATTCCCCTTTTTTAAGAGGCCCACGAGCAGATCTGGGCCCGGCAGAGGTCTGTCCAAGCCCAGCCCTCAAACTAAGATGGGAAATGATCACATACCTTCAAATGTATGGTAAATACTACACGTAGGAGCTGTGTGGGGCCCACCTTAACAATGTACGGAGGATCTATGCCTAACATGCCAGGGTGCATCTGATGGACGGATTGGATGGCACTCACATATGGCAGCTCTGCCATCTATGTGTGTTATCTGTGGGACTGCTTTAGGACTGGTTAGCATTTTGGCCCATCCAAAGTAGGGCCCATGTCCTGTGATGATCAAAGTAAAATCCTATAGCGCATTGTTGGAAGATCAGGAACATGGACTTTTCTATAGTCGAGTGACTCAGTTGAGTCAGAAATTTTAGCCGAGTCATTGCTTAGAAAGTTACCTAGTTGACTCAGTACATAGCCGAGTTGACATGGGTCGACCCAAAACAAGGAAAAAAAGAGCCGCTGCCCCGTTTGAACTCAGCCTGGCTCAGTTTGAAATTTTTGACCAAACTGATCCTGGTGCGAATCAAATTTTTTTTTTGGAGCAAATCAAACTCAGGCCGCATGTGCCAGCCCAAAACTCAAACCAAACCAATCCATAAACTGCAGTGGTACAAAAACAAGCCAAACCAAACTAAGGCTAACTCGGCTCGGCCGGAGCGTTGCACACCTCTAATTACACCTAGTAACTTTCAGCCTTTGATGTCTGTGACATCCAAACCATCCAATAGGTTAGCCGTCATGAGGATCTTGTGTAAAAATCAGCCCCATCCACTAAAGAAGTGGACCACATATGTATTTTGTCATTTATCAATGGCTAAGATTGTCTTTTATGGAGAGGCCCACATGATGAGTGAATGGGTATAATTTTTTAATAAGGTGATCCTCATAATGGGGCCAACTTATTGGACGGGCTGGATGTTGCAGGGTGGACGGTAAATTATGGTACAACAGGTTTGACTTGAGACCTTCTCTTTGACCAATGGATTCTTTTCCAAATCTGCTCCATCGCACTGGATCAGGAAGGATCATTCGCTCCCAATAACTGACTTGTGGTAAATGGAGAAGTGATCTGGACCGTCCAATCATGTCTGTAGATGGCCAGGAGTTGAGAAACTGCACCTAACAGACAATCCTAGCCAACAGTTTCTACTGCTGGATCTATTTTTCATCATCACCGTCACCATCCATTTTAAGGGCACTATCCTGATCTGGTATGATTTTCAACTTCCAGTAATCCATCATTGCCGTCCATGTCTCTCTAATTTTTCAGGAGAAACTATCCAAATGAATGCTAATATTATGTTATCAAGCACTCACACGAATTCACACGTACACGAGATCTGGAGCGTTCATTTGTTTTCCAAGAAATCGACGACCTACAATCTGTCGTACGCTAACTTAACCTACAAACCTCTTCTACCAGCATGCTGCCCTTGAAAATATCCAAGTGCAAAAGTGGAAACAAATTTCAGAACCATATAAAAATGGGCCGTGTATTGTTTGTAGGTGATCAGTCCTCTCTTCTTCTTTTTTCTTTTCTTTTTTTCATTTAGTGCCAACCATTCTTTGAAATTTTCCTAACCATCCATTTGTAATCTAATGGTTGGAATGGATTTCATATAATTACATTGGTGGGTCCCATGAAAATCAAGAGCAGATGTTTTAGGAATGTTCCTTTTGGTGTGGCCCACCTGAATCAAGGCAGCTAGATTTTTCAGAATTAAGATATCAACCCTTAATTTTTACAGGTTCTACTGTGATGAATGCATGAAATCCACTCCAAACAATAAATGCCACACCAAAATAGATGCCTTGTGCCCCAAATTTAGGACCATCCGTGATTTGGCTGGACCACACCAAGGGAAAAACTTTGGAGGGTGTGCATTACTCAGTGCACTGTTTCCAACCCTGTGGTCCACCTCAATTATGTTGGACCCACCCAAGTGGCAGACCCCTTTGCTTGCATTGGGGGACCCACCGTGAAAGGTAATCTACTGATAATTACCTGATTAGTGAGGTAGCTTTACTGAAAACCTCTTAGGTTGGTTTTCCTTTTTTAATTACTAATAGAAAAGTAATTAAAAAAAGAGAACTGGTTACGTACAGACAACTGTACCATTACTTGTGGTGCTGTTCATCTTTCCTACAAATATGTTACCTTCTTAGGAAATCAGTACCATGGAAACGATAGGCCCCACCATTAAAATCACCATTCTCAAAAATCAGGCTCATATGCTCACTACGTGGTTTGTATATTGAGGTCGGTTGTCCGTTCATTCCAAAAGTGTGGCCCACCCAATCAGTGGACCCGCATGAGTTTTGTGCCAAGTGATCATCAAGGTGGACCATATCGATTGAATGATTCTCCTATTCTACAAAAAATGGTCTGTTGGCGGGAAGATGGTACTGTACCATAAGTGTCGTACCTCACCTGTATGGATCAGTTCTCTTGAAAAAAAAAATAAGAAAGAAAGAAAAAAGCGGGCGCGGCTTTCCTGCGAAAGCCTTGCGCAGGAAGTTCCTGCACTGGGAACCAAGGTGGGCCCACAGTGATGTTGTTTGATAAATCCACCCCGTCCATCCGTTTTGGGAGATCGTTTTAGGACATGAGAACAATAATGAACAGGATCCAAACTCAAGTGGGCCGAAAACGTGAGGATTGAACTTCCACAGTTGAAATATTTGTGGAGCAACGGGAGTTTCGAATCAGGATAATATTTGCGTTTCCAGTTCATCCCTGTAGTGGTGACGTTATGAACGGTATGGATTTCATATAAACATCACTGTGGACCCCAGGGAGGTTTCAACGGTCGTAATTTACCTAACCACCTTTTCCTTTAGTGAGGCCCACTTGAGTCTTGGATTCGGTTCATTTTTGTCTTCATGTCCTAAAACAATATCCCAAAACGTATGGACGGAGTGGATTTATCAAAAAACATCACTGTGGACCCCACCTTGGTTCCCGTGCAGGAACTTCCTGCGCGAGGCTTTCGCAGGAAATCCGCCCCCGAAAAAAGCAGCACCACGGTCCGCACTACAAAATAAAGCAGTTATTTGATACTCCTGAAATGCATGATACTCCATACGCATGCACATATAAATTGTCAAAATGGGATGTATCTCCCCAAATTAAACCGCTCAAATAGTGGGACCCTCTATAGATGGGGCATAAACCGAAAATCAGTTCTATTAGCAGTCTAGTTTAATTGCAATTTTTCTTGTTGAATTTGGACCATTGTCTATTTTCCACGTAACTGCTCATTCAATGTTTACAATCAGACACTGAATCATGGGGCCCACTGTTTTCGGGTTACAGCAAAAAAACAGTGGACTCCATGATTTTGACAATTTAAGGTACCTGCATTCCACGTGGACAGTTTCAATGCGCATGAGCATGGAGCGTCAACACTTCCTGAGCATAAAAAGGCTTTTCTCCCCAAAAGGAGCTGAGTTTGCTAATTCAACGCACCACCTTTGACAGCTTACACCAGCCACCCAAAAAGCATGTGGGGCCTACCAGAGGGCCTTGTTTTCAAAGTAGCCGTTCTACCACCCCGGTTTAAAAAATAAAAGAGACCCTTCAGGCAAGAAACTTGTGAGGGGCCTATTTGATGAATGCAATCCTCTCCCACTTCCTTCCAACGGCCTTCTTTCTCTTCTTCTTCCTTCTTTCCAACACTCCCACACTCTCTTGCAACAGCCCACATGAGAAATCCCTGCCTTCCATCATTCTCCAAAGGCCCACCTCAAAAAATGGTCCACTCAATCCAATCCAATGGCCCAGATCCTACGCTATCGACCCCATTGCTCCCAAAATCTACGGCCACCAGCGACTCCGATGACGGACCCACATCGCCGCACCAATTGTCCAATTACTGCATCCCAGACATGCCTGTAAGTGGGTCCTACCGATCGCTGGCCGTCCTGTCCGGGCACGTTGGATCGGTCTCTTGCTTGGCTCTGTGTGGTGAGTTCGTCCTTAGCGCTTCGCAAGGTAAGGACATCATAGTGTGGCAGCAGCCGGACCTAAGGCGGTTTGCGAAATTCGGTCAGGGGGATGGGGTGGTGAAGGCTCTCGTGACGGTCGGTAACAGAGTCTTCACAGCCCACCAGGACAGCCGGATCAGAGTCTGGAAGGTGTCGAGGAGCTCAGAGAACATCTTCAGGCTAGTAGCCACATTGCCGACAGCGAAGGACTACTTGGGCAAGTTCATGAAACAAAGCAATTACGTCCAGACGCGGCGGAACCATCGGCGGCTGTGGATCGAGCACGCCGACAGCATCTCATGCCTGGCGATCTGCAATGGCATGATCTATTCAGGGTCATGGGACAAGACATTGAAGGTGTGGAGGATTTCAGACCTCAAGTGCTTGGAGTCGATAAAGGCCCACGACGATGCAATCAATGGATTGGTCGCACACAACGGGGTGGTCTACTCTGCATCGGCTGACGGAAAGATCAAGGTGTGGGGCCAGGGGAAGAGCCTGCATTGCTTGAAGGGGGTGCTGGTGGGCCACAAGGATGTATCAATGAATTCAGTGAATGTTTGTGATGATGGGATGTTGGTTTATGGAGGTGGGTCAGATGGGTATGTAATGGGGTGGAAAAAGGATGATGGGGGCCTTGAAAATTGGACGTTGGTGTGTGAGATGAAGGCCCATCGGATGGCTGTGCTGTGTTTGTGCCCCATGGGGGAGTTTGTGTGTAGTGGGTCAGCTGATAAGAGCATTGGCATATGGAAGAGAGATGCTGGTGGTGGGCTTTGTAGTGTTAGAGTTATAAAGGGACATGAAGGGCCAGTCAAGTGCTTGCAAGCCTCATGTTGTAATGTTGGAGGAGGGTACTTGCTCTATAGTGGGGGCCTTGATAGAAGCTTGAGGGTTTGGTGGGTCCCAAAGGTGGACTATGATGAGAAAGAAGGGAGCACCCAAGTGCTTGGTATAGATAAAAACAAGTGCATTATGTTGTGTTAGAGATTTTTGAAATGATCATGCATCATGGCCTTGATAGGAGCCTGAGGTTTTGATGGGTCTCATAGGTGGGCCATGGTGAAAAAGAGGGGAGCACCCAAGTGCATGGTATAGAGAAAAACAAGTGCATCATGTTGTGTTAGAGATTTTTTTTTTTTTTTTTTTCATTTTTATCATATATCATGTGGGAAGAGTGATTTTTTGAGTGTTTTGGTGTAGATATATAGGGAAGAACATGTGTGATTACAAATCATATATAATAAGGGGTGGGAAGGGATTCAATTCAATTTAGCAAAAGTGATACAGATTTTTGTGTAATTGGTGTTCAAATATGTTGAGATTTTCTAAGTTTGGAGTATTGATGATATTCAGTTTCTTGTCTCCTTTGTTGCTTGCATGGTGGCCCTGAAATTTCAAATCAAGACCGTTGATCATCACCAGAATCACGACGGGAGGAGTGTCGTGAGACTGGGAATCGCTTTGGGCGGTATGATTTTCCAGACCATAGGGATTTTCTAGTGATTTGAGCAGTTGATTTCTTGTTGTATCTTGCAATGGGGTTGCTAATCCCCTTTCATAGACTCTTATCCACCGTTCCAACAGTCAGATTTCCAACACCTTAAAGAGAATCGCCCTCCTTATGCTTTGGAAACTCTAATCCACATTGACTTTGATTTGAAATGTTGAAAATGGATTTTTTACAAAGTAATTTAAAGATCTGGATTAGTAAACCATTGTGGGGATTAATTGGGTCTCCACCATGAATGGTCTGGATCAAGAAGGCCTCATGGCCATTGATTCAACAGTCCCCAGATTGATCCTAACAGTCCACAAGAAGGTCACTTGTCAGTGGAAACTCATCGGCTCTGTTTAATCTTTGTTTTTCATTGATCTAAATGGGATTTTGTAAATTACAAAAAGAAGATTAAAAAAAAATAACTACTTTAGTTCTTTGATCTTCTATGATTTTCCATCTGAGGAATTACAGGATCAAGATTTCAAACCCCTTTTGGGGGTTTCAGTTCTGGTGATTGGTCTCTTTCTTCAGTGTTCCAGATCATTGATCTGTTCTATACTACTGTAGCTAGGTGGACCATTCTCCAAAAGTCTCTCTCTGAATATCATCCTATCTACCAATCTTAGGACCTTTTCAGTTGAATGTGGACTGTTGATGTATTCTCTTCTTGAGTATCTCTTTGTAGGCCATAAATCAAATGGTTAAAAGATTGTCTTACTGAGGAGATTGAGGAAAGGTTCATCTACACTGAGATACAATATGGTCCATTAATTTTCTTTTGGATGCTACAAAGAGATTCAATCTGGAGAGTTTTTTTCTTCAGTTGAATGTAGACTGTTGATGTATTCTCTTCTTGAATGCTTCTTTGTAGGCCACAAGTCAAAACGTCGAGATTACCCCACCGAGGAGATTGAGGAATGGCCCATCTACACCGAAATGCATATAGTCCATTAATTTTCTTTTGGGTACTTCAAAGATATTCAATAAAATCCAAATTAGAGTCTTAATGATACAACTAACCCAACTCGGCAAGTGGGGTTTGGGTTGAGCACAACCCAAGTTGCACCATACCTAAAACGCAATGTGTGGGGTCCACTATGATGTGTGCAGGAAATCAAATTTTTCGATCATGTGTTTCCCTTCATGATCTCCTTGGTGCCAAAAAATGAGGCCAATTCAATATTCAAGTGGACCACATCATGGGGAACATTTTCGATGAGGACACCCACCATTAAAAACATTCCTGATTGTGTGTAGACCACAGTATTTTTTTTCTGCCATCCAATCCATTCATAAGATGAGCCTCACTGGGATGAATGGACACTCCAAAAATCATTCCATTCAAAGACTCAGGTGGGGCACATCATGTGATTTTAAAGTTAGCCCACCTGAGTTTTGGATTGGCCTGGTTTTTGGGTGCCAAGGAGAACATGAAGGGGCGCACGTGATGGACGGCTTGGATGTCAAGAAAACATCATGTTGGACCCACACATCGTGTTCTGAAATACTCTTTTCATCTTTCTAATATTTTCATCTTCCAAGTTCCCATAATTTCTACATTGGCAGCATCTCTACACGTGCCCATATACGTAGGACATCTGAACCGTGTATCATATGCGATCCACCGCGTTGATCATTTGGCCAAAATATTGAACCACCAAATGGGCTACAAATGCATTTTTTTGGGGCCTATGATAGCTGAACAGCTTGAATTTCTTTCTTGCCAATTAGCTAAGGTGGGTCTTTCCTGAAACGCAGCTGACAAAGAGAGGACGTGGTAGGTCAATCATTATCTCCCTAATCGAGTGTTTCTTGAATCCACGAGAAGGAATAAAAGAATAAAAGAGTACGTTAATTCCCAATAATTATTGTTTTTATAGATTGAATTGATAGAAACGAAATTACAATGCATATAAATAAGAAACTTAACCCAAGTATCAGACTCCAACTCAAACTCAAACTCCTAGAAAACGCAACTTACTATAAATAGTAAACTTACTATTTATAGAAGTCGCTCAATCATATTAGAACTCTTAGTTTTCGGCCAAAAATAGAAAGTTAGCAAATGAGCCCAACCATGTTGTTCTACTAAATATTTTAAGTCATTTTTATGTTGGGCACTAACTCTAAAACCCTACCGATCAAAAGTTATGATTAAATTAAAACTTACTATAAATAGTAAAACTAAAAATAAACTAGCCTAATGACCGTCGATATGGTCGAATCTCGCGATTCCGGCATGGGAAACCTAACGTAGCGGGTTGGGTGGCTAAAGTAGCTCGAGTTACCCCAAAATGATATATTATATGTCCAAAAACTCATTCTGGATTGCGAGATACGACTGGTTTACGATCCTGATGATTGGGATCACTTTCAATCCCGACCTGTCTTCTTTTGGTCAATCTGAGCCATGAAATAATCAACGACCCGTTCTACATCAACAGCTTAGGAACCTACCCAGGTGGGATGTTGGCACGTGGGGCTAATAGACCTCAGGTGAGACATTTTGAATGGTCTTCTCATTTCTTTCTGCTTTTTTTCTTTTCTTGCTGCTCTCCCAGGAGACCAGCCCCCTGTCTGGGCCACACCACAACAAATCAGTTAAAAGAGTGACTTGGTCCATTGCGCAATTAATCTGCCTTGGTTCGTTTCAACTCCATTGACATATGGTTATACAGACACCGGTCCTAAAATGTCTATCTGGTGGACCATACCATAGATGATCAGTTGGATAAGGACCATTGACCAATTTTAGTTTTTAATGGTCCATTTTTAAGATCACTAATTCGACAGCTATGCTTGCCTTTTCGGCGCGATTCTTCCAGTTGGAGGGCCATCTGCAGTAAGATAAATCACTTGGACAGTCTTGATTCGCAGACCGCACCATCATGTGTCGTTTCCCACAGCAACAAACCAAGATCTACTCATTGCACTACAAGCTAGATTCACAGTCATTCAAAAAAAGAAAAAAGGAATAAAGAATAAAAGAATAAAAAATAAAAGCTATGCCGACCAATGCACTTTTTATGAAAACACGGATTGTAGGGACCCAATACACCCAATTTCAGCCCTTTCATAAGAAATACTTTTTTTCTCTTTTTTTAAAGAATTCATCAAAAGAAGAACTTTTAAGATAATCAAACCAATGAAATATAGAAAATTAGATCAACCAAAGAAAAATCAGTGCAGATTAACAAAATGCCGCCGCCATGAGAAAATTTCGACTTCTGGGTCCAACTTAGGTGGGCCATGTTCCAATAGTCAGATTGATCAGACAATCCCAACCTCTGATTAATGGATAATTTTTATGGAGTCCATAACATTGATTTTTATTTTTATTTTTCCATTTTTTCAAACTGTCCACTCTTCTTTTACCCGAAGAAATGATTCATGGAAATAACAAGCCCCCTAATTGCTTAGGATTCTGAAATTTCTCCATTTATTCCTTTTGCTTCTTCTTGTTGTTGGATATCTTGTTGTACACATTTTGTCCCCCAAGCTTAAACATAGACCAAGCAGCCTGTTAGGAATCACATCAATGTAATTTTCGGTCTACAAGCCATCTACAATGGGACCCACAACTTGGATGGTTTAAGTTATATGTATGCCAAGTGTGAAACTTCTTAATCACCGCCGGAGACGACTAGATATGCGCAAAATCAGGTGGTGGGAACCATGGTCTCTGCATCAGAATCACCGAACCAAAGCGGCGCGTTTTTTCTTTTCTGCCGAATGGTGCGTTTGGTTTCTTCTAGAACTTAAAAAATTATAATGGGTAGAGAAAGTGTGGCTTTAGAGCAGTGAATTAAACAAGCATGGGGCCCAACAAAATCAAGATTACACTTAATATGGATTTTGGAGGATCCTCTACCCAAAGCAGAAATGTGGTCCAGAGAAAAAGCAATGTTTTTTTGGCATTCCTTCACACTTTGCCAATAGAAGGCTCCTTCCACTGAAAAACAAGAAAGCAACCTGACTCACTTTGGCCCTCCTGTTGTCGCTGCTGCCGAAAGAGGCGCTTTCTCAGACTAGTGTTTCGAATAGCACCCATAGTATCTGCAGTGTAGTATAGCTATGACGCTGCGTTGTGTTAGCAAATGGCGTAAGTCCCCTGTATCATACGCTACAACCCTATAGGAGTCAAGGAGTATGCATAGCGTATGTAGCATATGTAGCCTCGTAGCATATAGGTAGGGTGGATAATGTGCGCATAGCAGCTAATGTAGCATATGCAATGCTTTTTTTTTTCTTATAAATGATAATTGTATTTTGTACTTAATACAATTAACTTTAAGCTTATGGCCATCCAAGAAGAGTCATTGACTGATCAATGAGGAAGTGATGACTGGAGAATAATACAGACCAATGTGAGTTTTATCCACCCCATCCATCCATTTTGCCAGATCATTTTAGAGCATGTGACACGCACACCAGATTTGCCCACTATGATGTGTGTTTTATCCACACCATCCATCTGTTTTGCCAGATCATTTTAGAGCATGAGCCCAAGAATGGAGCAGACCCAAAGCTCAAGCAGACCACACCACCAGAAACAGTAGGGACAATGAAACCCATCATTGAAACCTTCCTAGGGCCCACCGTGATGTTTATTTGCCATCCAACCTATTCATAAGGTCACACAGACCTCAGTGAAGGGAAAAAAAACAAATATCAGCTTGATCTAAAACTTCTATACCCCAAGGAAGTTTTCAACTGGAGGCATTCAATCCCCATTGTTTCTTATGGTGTGGTCCACTTGATATTTGTATCTGCTTCATTTTTGGGCTCATGCCCTAAAATGAGCTGGCAAAACAGACCGACGGCGTGGATAAAACATATATCATGGTGGGTCCCACAGCTTGGGCCACATCATGCCACCATGGATGTGGATGCTGCAGGCAATCCTCTCCCATTGAAGAACTCTTACAAATTTAAGAATGGGAAATGTTCCGGCTCTCTCAGAGAATAGTGCTCCTAGTTGCATTGGCTCCCTTGGACAGTCTGATCAATCTATATGAACTATCTACTAAGTTCAGAACACATTCCATGGACTACCATGCAAAAATCGTGCTGATCAAATGATCAAATCCGTCCATGATTTGGCCTTATTTTCTAAGCCATCCTTTTTTCAAGCCATGGATGGGATGGGATGGGATGGGATGGGATGGCAACGATTGTCTAACGTAAGTGATTCTTTACAATCATAACCAATCCATGATGGGCCCTAACGAATAGATGGATCACACATTGTTGGGTGAACCTGTTTTTGTGTAAACAATCTTGACCATTCATATTAAAGGTCATTGCTCAATTGGTTAATATTTGTCAGCTTTGTAGGATGTTTGCATGGTTGCCCATGGAAGGTGCATTGAACCTAATGAACAGTTAAGTGTTCTGATGAAACTAGGAGCACATCTCCTTGAGAACAATCAGTTGTCAATGCGAATATTTCTTTTCGATTTTCCATTCTGTTAAAAAATAAAAAATACTGATAACATCAAATAATTTCTCACTGGGGGAATACGATAATCCTAGAAATTTCTGATTTAAAGGACCAAACTGTATCAGTTATTAATGACAAAATTACCAAAATTTTCTTATCGAGTTGTTGCATGATCATCTCTCAAGTTCTAGTCTATTTCCATGATTTTTCGTCTTCAGCAACAATGACAAGTACTTCAAAGATGTACTGTTACAAGCATAAATATAGAAGCCTGTCTCGTATACCTCTGGAAAAGCTCCCATGCCTGCTCTCGAGGCTTCAGACTACGGTTTTGGGGATGTCAGCTGTCTCAGGTTGAATTTTGACAACTCCTTGTATTTTTCAACCACCCCCACCAAGCACATGGTCTGTAAAATAACAAAATTAACAATATATAATCAGGACAAGTAAATAAAAACTGTAATTCAGAGAAAAGAGAAATGCTCCGGTGCATCAAGTGCATCGGCTATCACTTGGACAGCCCAATCAATCAATCTGAACAATCCATTAATTCTAGAAAACATTTCATAGGCTACCGTGAAAAAATAGTACTGGATGGTTCAATCCTTCCTTGATGTGGTATTATTTTCGCCAGCCATCCATCCATCCAACCCATGGATGGTATGGTTATAATTACCCAAAAAGTGATTCTTTAGAATCATAAGCAATCCATGATGGTCCCTAACAATTAGACGGATCAAATTGTTGACCTATTTTTGTATAAATGATCTTGACCATCCATATTAAATACCATTGATCAAATGGTTAATATTGCCGTATTGGTGTGATGTTTTCATGGCGGCCCAGGATATGTGCTCTAGACCTAATGAACAGTCTAGATCAACAGTTGGACTGTTCAACTTAAGTGGAAAATCACTTTCCATGGATTCTGACAAAAACAAATGAAACCGAGTGTTTTGGCCTTGGAATATTGATTATGGGACACATGACCTTTTGCTTGCAAAGTGATGTAAGAGGTGTTACTGGGGCACATCCAGTTTCTGTGATTTGGCCATGTTGACACTTGGGACACTCCATGGCCTCACACGACACTCCAAAACACCCTAAAAAATATTGCATGTTCAACGCTTTGAAAGAAGTGATCTGACATCATGCTATAGGTCACAGTGCAGAAATAAATGGTCCACCAATTCCCTAAGACATGATACAGACATTGGTGACAATCATATGCCTTTTTTTCCGATGGTTATTAACCGTTCGCATTTTGTTCTTACCCACCAGCCATCCAAAAGCAGTGACCATGGGCAGACATCTACAAGAGCAATACAAGCTAGCCTAAGGAAGACAAAGCGAAGGGGCTGATCAGTGCACCAAACATCCTTCCAGAAGCACAAATTTGAGTATCATTTGACATGCTAAACACTAGTTCTTTCTTGAAGAGGACCTCTATTCTAAATATTATTGGCACGATCTTTTTGGCATGATTTTATGAATTGATGTTGCTGGGACCTTCATTCATATTCTTTCTTTTGAAATTTCATTTTTGAATTAGCTTGTTATAGATGAATCAACCACAAGTGTCCAAGATGAGGTCCTTTGGTGATGTCCTTAAAATTAGCAAAACCAAAACGGAGTATCTAGGATGCAACTGTAGTGAGAATTGTGATAGAACTGATGCTTTAGCTAAAATCTATGGTCAAGAGTTCCAAGATGTGATGTGTTTCATTAGCTTGGCTCTATTATTCAAAAGGATGGGAAGATTGATGAGGATGTTTCCTATAGGATAAAATATGGGTTGGATGAAGCGGAGGTACTTTTTGGGGTGTTGTGTGATTGCCGCATGCATATGAAACTCAGGGGAAATTTTTATAAGAAACAATTCAGCCAGTTATGCTATATGGTTTGGGCAGTTAGAAAGCAACAAGAACAAAAGGTGTAGCAAAGATAAGGACGTCACAATGATAGATGAACGTCTGGGAAGACTAAGAATGAGGTCATTCAAGGCAGCCTCAGAGTAGTCCCAAAAAGAGATGAAATGATTCAGTCATATGTAATTGAAGACTGAAGACAACTCTGTTGAGGATTTGAGCATTGACCTAGTGTTTAAGAGGCTGAAAAAAAGATAAGAGAATACCTTAAAAAATACTAGGATCGAGGTGATGAAAAGGGATAAGAAGGCTTCTTCACATCCTAAGTTTAGGGCCTCAGGCAGGATTTATTGAAGGAACAAGATTCAAAAAAAAAAAAAGATTCATAAAGCCGACTCCAAATAGTTGGACAAGGCAATAATGGTGATTTTCATATTGTATCCTATACAGTGTGCATTGAATTGTTTATTAGTGTATGGAAGTATTCCCAAGTCTAGATTTTGGAGGTCGAGCGCCACCTGTCCAAGTAATACTAGACATATGTAGCTATTATTTCAAGAATACAAGCATTCAATAACCTTGTACATGATCAGCCACCTTATTTGCACACATTGCAGTTAAAATACCTTGTTTCCCCCTCTCTCTACTAATATGGCATGCTATGCAGCTTTCAAGGACATGCATTAAGTAAAAACTCTCCATAGTCTTTGAAATCCAGTCATACGACTAGTATTTCAAATGGTAACCGTCAAACCTCATTTTTGAATTTAGATCAAAGATGCCAGGAGAATTGCTGACACTTAGCATACCAGCATCAATGCATCGTAGGATATGTTTTCCTTGAATACTTTTTATATACGGCTTGTTATTTTCAAGCTCCCAACAGTTAAGAAATATAAGGAATCGATAAAACAAAGTCTTGTAAAATCCTAATAAATGTTAGTAATTTTTCAAACTTGATATGCTAAAAAGATCAGAGAACAATTCTTCATGTAATAATGCCATACAAATGATAGATAGTTAAAATCCACCAGTCAAAAAGGCATAACACCATCTAGTATGATCAGTCACCTTCAATATCATCCATACACATTGGACCTGTGACAGTTAAAGCTTCAGCTACAATACCCCCACCATTCTAAAAAATCAAGTACCCAATTCAAATACCCGGATTCTTGGATAATGGTAAGGGATCTCCCATCATCGAGAGTTGAAACTGAGATCAACAACTCCCTTCTTACACACACACACACAAAAAAAAAAAAAGGCATTTCATTTATCCTCTTTGAATTATTAACAATGAGGATCTTGCTGGCCGTGGTTGTCCAACATAAACCTTCCACTCTAAAAGGGGGCACCTTTACCACAAACGGAATCAATTTAACCAGACACCACCACAATAATCAGTAAAGCCAAAAACAATATTGAAGAGAAGCCATCAGAGTTCGAAGACCATATATGGCAATCCCACTTAACATCCACAGACCACAGTTACTACCCTGAGGACATAAAAGCAACTCAGTAAAAGGATCAATCTCCCTATGATTAAGATCTCACCTAAACTTTATATTCAAGAGCAACTCCCACCCAAAAAACACATAACAACAACACATTTTACAAGAAGAAATATGGCACATATGCAAATTTAGTAAGTCCAGAACCCACCTTACACCTAACCTCTTTTTTAAAGCACTCACCCACACTTCAACTCATCCACCTAACAAACTGATTTCAACAAGACTCCTTTCTCCAAGTGACTTTTCCTGGATATCAAACTCCATTACAACATCAATATTAGTTGCAAATAGCTCCCTCCATAATGTATCGGCTCTTCACTGAACGTTCACCACCATTTAATCAGACTGATTCCTTACTGTAAGATTCCTAATGCCTAACCATCTTAGCCTTTGAGACCTTGTTACATTAGATTTAGTGATGTTTATTCTTTCAGCCTTCCCCTTCAGAAAGAGAGTCGCATTGGAGCTTTTCAAAATATTTTAGCAGTCAAGCTTTTGGATTTTAAAACGGGAATCGCTTAAAAATCTAGAGATCTAAATCCATCACTAGTAAGCAAACAAATGCATTCATTCGTCCTTAGGTTCAACCAAACTATTAATTTCCTAAGGGCATGTTTGGATACATGGCATCCAAGGAAAAGAAAGGAACAAATAATATTAATAATATTATTTATCTAATGATGACTTCCATGAGCACTATTGGAACATGGATTCCAATTTTAGAATTCTTGTTTGGATAGCAAGCTGGAAATTCCACATTCCTCCCACAACCATCACCTAGTTTCTTATGCCAGGTATTCAAATTATGGAAAGGTCTAATGATTGTTTGGTGAGTTCATACTTGCCTTTGCTATCCAAACAATAAAAATTGTCACATCGAAGGAAAACCCTTCCCTTTTCCATTTTTTGGCATAGAATCCCTTGTATCTAAACATAGCCTAAGAGTTGATGGATGACAATATATTGTGATTTATGTAGTGAAGGCCAGCTAATTATTTGGCAGTGGCTCAAGAATAAGAGGACATTGCCATGGGAGATTAGTTAAAGGAAAACTATTCTGGTAATTGAAATTTTTGCAAGACTTGTACCCACGGTTGCCTCTTTTTATTCTCTAAATTCCACAACATATACAGAAAAGATATTGCAATCTTCTTTTTATCAAGAAATAAGCAAAATATTTAAAGGCCAACCATACTTACCTTGGCAACTTGAACAATAATTGTCTTATCTGGGTTGCTAAGATCCACTTTATGCGGTGGGGGAACAGATTTTGCAACTGAATTTATGATTTTCATCCTATCAATACCAGTGTTGGCTCGGGCTTCAAATAATACTGCAAACTGCATATGCAAGGAAGGTATAGATTGAAAAGATTAGATACTGTTCCTTCACAAGCTAAGTCACTGAATTCCTCAAGTGAAACAAAAAATGATTGGAACTAAATGAGGCTGTGCCTAAATGCAACAGTGAATTGAATTGTGAATATTTAGTTTAATCAAGAGCGAACAACAAAAACTAATGATGTTTCCTAGCATTTGTAATTTTGTACTGAGAAATCAGCCCAAAAATTGCATTTATATTTCTTTCAAACCCAACTTGAAAGAAACTTAGTAGCCATTTATAACAAGGTTTAAAAGTACCATCCGAAACCGGTATTGTATCGCCTGGTATGTACCAGTATCGCCCATGAACAATATGCCCATATCAGCCCAAAACAGGGGTGCTATGAGGTGATACGGGACCATATCAGTGGTGAGTGATACGATATCATCCAATAGACGGATTTAAAACCTTGATCTAGAGCACAGACCCTGAAACAAATATATCTAGTAATTTAGTTATATTGCAAAAGGGTCAACCATGTGATTTTGTAATGACATAGAGAGTATTAGCAATGTTAAAAGAAAATGGACATCACCACCCAAAGAGAAGCATCAATCGGTTGCCTTTTAGGTGCTGAGTGACATCAGATTCTTCCTTATCAGCTTTTTGCTTGCTAATGATAAAGCAAACTAACACCATAAAGCAATCGTACCCCAAGAAGTAGGGTTCTTATTTTAGTACACAATCATTTAAAAAGGGTGGTCTGTATGGTCCCAGGAATGACTAAGCTATTCACTCATGGAAACATCCCTTGCTCTTGTAGAAAAGAGAGCTCTTCTACAGAACCATTCCCACAGCACTTCATGACTCTATTGAATAATTTGGGAACTAACCAACAAGGCTTTATGATGCAGGACAGTATGATCATCCAATGGGAGACCATTCTGTGGTCTCAGTTGGTTATATATCAGGTCCATATGATTTTAGATCACGCTTGGATCAGGCCCACCCAAGGTCAAACTATTGATTAAGCCTATTCAACCATCCAGATTCAGAGGGATATTTTGTAGATTGGCCCGGATCAGTAACATCCAAGGACCCAGATTGAAGATCTGGACCATCGAACCACCGCATTGACAATCTGACCACAAAAATGGTCCAGATTGTCCTGATCACCAATATGGACCAGATCAAAGGTCCTGACAGTTGTTTTGGACCAGATCAATGTGTCTGATCGGATTGTCAGACCCACATAACCAATCAGATGACCTTGATTGATGACCAGTTGGATTGTCCGGCCCACTATCCAACTTTACCTTTCTAAATGACCTTTATCAACCATAAATTCCTTTTGTGGTGTTTGTACAATCTGCCCGTATGGGCTACTGTAGCTATACAGATTCAGTGCCCAATAAAAGGGCAAGGAAAAAACCCAAAAGGATGGGGGTGAGGTGGTAAGAAAAGATCTGATGACCAATGGTTTAACCAAGGACATGGTACTCGATAAAGTGGAATGGGAAAACAGGATACGTGCAGCTGACCCTAATTAATTGGGATAAGGCTTTAGTGATGATGATGATGATGATGATGATGATGCTATACATATATACATACATGCATGCATGCATCCATCCATCCATCCATCCATACAGACATACAGACATACATACATACATCCTTACATACATCCATCCATCCATACATCCATACATACATACATGCATGCATGCGTGCATACATACATGCATACATACATGCATGCGTGCATACATACATGCATACATACATACATACATACATACATACTGCAATAATAGCAACAATATTCAACACGAGCGCACCTTTTGAGGGGTCTGAGCTTCAGTTGGAAAATGTCGATCAATAAGAGGTTTGATTGCTTTTGAAATTTCCTCTTCTGATGCATAGCATGTCACTTCAACTGGTAACAGTCTCAGGATGAACCTAAACATGGAATCCATGTTTTCTTTAGTAATGGCACAAAATACAGAAATAAGTGTGGTGAAACGAAAGCTTTCACATAATTTAGAGAGAGAGAGAGAGAGAGAGAGAGAGAGAGAGAGAGAGAGAGGATACCTTGACATGTGTTTCCTTGTGGCAGCGACTGACTTCATCATGTGCTGCGCAATTTCAGTAGGTCCGGGTTCCCCATCTCTTTTATGCATTTGAATGAAGATGACACCATTACAACCCAAATCAAGGCTAACAAAATGCCTCTGTTAGACAGCATAAGTAGACATCAGTGCATGAAGTTTCCTTAGCGAATCTGCCCATCTACTCAAAATCCCTATTGGGGTGGCAAAAACTCTAGAAAAAAATCCAGTGCAATTTCCTTCGGAATGATTTTCAGGAAAAGAAGAAAATTCATCTCATAAATTGGAAGAATGTTCAAAATCCAAAAAAGTAGGAGGGCCTACATGTGGGGCGAAAGAAACTGGAGTCCCCTTTGCAAATGGTGGTGGACATTCCCTACCGAAAAGCAAGCTCTTTGGAGAAGTATAATGCTGGAGAAATATGGGGTGGAAAACATGCGCTGGAGACTAAATGCAAGCATTCAGCAGCATCTTCTGAAGTATGGAGGGGGATCTGCAGTATGGGGGACAGTAGCAAGATTTGGGGTGCAACACTCAAAGCAGGCCTTTGTTTTCAGGTGCATAAAGGTGATAACGTTTGCCTGTGAGAAGGTGAATAGATTGGGGACAAATCTCTCGCCATAGCATTCCCCAACCTCAACAGAATATCAACACAGAGGCAGACTGTGATGAAAGAGAGTGCAATGGTTCATAACAGAAGGTGGCCTAGGGCATCATATTTAGAAGAAATTTGAAGGATGGTGAAATAGCCCAATTTACTCAAATGATGCAAATCTTAAGACCTTCAAAGTCTTCTCGAATGAGGAAGATAAAAAAATCTTTAAGGGAACGGCCTCTGGATCCTTTCCTGCTAAATCCTACTTCTAAGAAGTTTCAAAAATCCACTCAAATGCCTTTCCGGTCATTATTTGGAAGGTAGCATTTCCGCTTAGGATTTCAGCATTCATCTGGACAGAGATCCCAAAAAAAAATCCTAACTCAAAAATCAGCTTCAGAAAAGAGGTTTCCAGTTCGCAAATAAATGGATGCCAAGTGGAATGAAGAATTGGCATCTCATCTTTCCCTACAATGACCCTTTGCAATATCAGTTTAGCCTTATGATTCTATCATCCTTTGGAGTTTCATGGGTCTTCAAAGATAAGTTGCTTGACGAGATATCCAGCTAGAAAGGTTAGCAGTTTAAAGACAAGGGTAAAATTCTATGGTCGATTCTCAGTCAGCTCTTTCTACAGCATTCTTTCAGATTTTCAAACCCAGCCTTCCCATAATTATCAATTTTGGAAATATGGAGCCCCACCCAAGGTGGCAGCTTTTGTTTGGCTGCTTGGTAGAAATAGGGTCTTAAAAGTGGATAATCTACGCAAGAGAGGAATGGTCCTTCCCAATATATGTATTCTCTGCATGAGGGACAAGGAGACTGCAGATCACTTTTTCATTCACTGTTCCTATGCTAGAAGAGTCTGAGATACCATCCTTACTACTCTCGATGTAGCATGGGTGATGCCAGCAACTATTCCGTCTCTTCTAGCAGCTTGGCATTAAGGGGGAGTAGGGTAAGAAGGCAAGACGGTTTGGCATCTAGGGGCCATGGCCTGTGTTTGGGCAGTATGGGGAGAAAGGAATAGGAGATGCTTCGAAAACTCTTCAAGTTCCGAAGATATAGTCGCGCGAAGAGCACTATGCTGGGTTTTAGATTGGACCGCAGCCAGGAAGGATTTGGACGTGTTCGTCCTCATTGCCCTGCTTGGGCTGTAGTTCCTTTTCCTTAGTGATGCTAGTTTTTGTTTTTCTTTGTATTCTTTGCCGCTTTGGGCGGTGTTTTAATAAAATTGTTACCTTTCAAAAAAAAAAAATTATGGTCAATGACTCCTTTCAGTTTGCTGGGAGATTTGGGCCAAAAGGAATACTCACATTTTCAAAGGTCTAGAAGCATTGATCGAGAAAATTCATTGGTGAATTATGGGCAATCTCATATCTTGGGCAGCTATTCATCCGCTGTTCATCAATGTCAACTTTCCAGATTTTCAGCGCAATTCGAAGAAATGGCTGGGGGAGTACAAAAGTAATGCCAGTTCCCTTAAAAGAGTGCTTCTTACTGCCAAATGGCGAAGATTTTTAGTGGATGTATATCACTCCAATGGGATTGGCGGGTAACTCTTAGATGAGGCTGGGTCCGCGTTGATGGCATTTTCAGCCCGATAACAGAAAATTCTAGAATTATGGCCCTCCGTTTAGCAGTGAGGAAGGCAGTGCATATTATCCACGACCATTTTCCCCAGTTTCCTATGGCAATAGAAATCCCGCACATAGAAGTGTGCTCGCTCTTGGGTGTCAGGGGCTAAGAAATATCATTGAGAAATGGATCATATTTTTAAAGAGATTAGATTTCTGGCAGGAGAGTGAAACATTTTGTTTACACCTCCCACCGGTCATCCTAATTCCAAGGTGGTTGATCTAGCAAGATCTGGAACAAAGCTTCCTTACCTTTGTATTGGGAATTCCCTTCCCCTTTAGAATTTTGAACATATTTATTGTTGCTTTTCAAAAAAATATATAAAAAAAAAACTCAACAGCAAGGAAACCCCCCTTTTTTTAATCACGAGGAAACCCTTTTATTTGTATTACAAAATAAAAATTGAAGATTTTATAGACCATGAACCACAGTTTGCAAACTCAAAAACCTGAATCAACCGTGCCAAGATTGGTCTGGTCAACTCAAAGGCTCATCAAGTTATGCAAATAATATTAAATATCACAAATATATAATTCATCAATTAAAATATGAACGTGGCAAAACTAGGAAAAAGGCATTCATGCATAATCAAATACCACACTACAGAAGTAATAAATACAAAAGTGCAACTACATTTTGAAAAGGAATGGGAGCATTGAGTTCAATGAGTGACCCTTCTGAATAAATCAGAAAATAAGGGACTTCAATAATGACTGCTCAGCAAATTATGCTTCAAAAAAACTCATAAACAGCAAACACTTTCTCAGAAAAATGCACATCGCAAAGCTTAAAAGGACAAGTGGAGAGATTAACACAAAAGGGTGTCATTCATTTCATCATGGAAATACAAATCTATGAACTCACCTAATATTGAGACTCAGGACATAGGTGCAACAGTGATAAGTTACCAATTTGATGTACAAAAGGAGCGCAGTCAAGTGGTACCAATACCACCATGAGCTTACAGTGGTATTGGGCATATGTGGTGCCCACATGATATATGAAGGTCATCCAACCGTCCATCAGATGCGCCACCTTCTATTATATCCAAGTGCAAAAAAATCAGCCTGACCCAACACTCAAGTGGGCCACAACATACAGAACAATGTAAGAATGGGTGCCCGCCCTTGTTTTACATGGGCCCACCTGAACTTCAAAACTGCCTGATTTTTTGCTTGCCCCTTCATCTAGAGAAGATGAAGGGTTGAAATGGCCCAGATTTCTTCCATACAACACAGTGGGGCCTCCATACAAATCAAAGGTGGACATTCCCTCCAAATTTTCTCCCTGCGGTGTGGTCCACCGGATTCACAGAGCAGGCTAATTTTAAGGCCCTGGAGGTAACATGGATTAAGTCATATGATGGACGGGGTGGATTGTATGCATGCATCACATGGGTGCCACATCTGCCTGGCACCACCGTAGTACTGGTACAACTAGAGTGCACCCCCACTGCAGGCAAAAAATTAGGTAAAAGAGATGGGCAGCATATGCTAGGTACCTGTGAGTACCTACGTCAAGTTCTCATCATTCAAAATACATGACGAACTAAAACTACTTGGCCATTAGATGGGCCAATAAATGCCCACTCCTTTATTAAACTCACCTTGTTCCGATCTCCCAACTCTTCGAGTTCAGCATCAATTAGCTGATCAATGGACTTCTCTTCAGTTTTCTCAGAGCCTGCATTTTCACATTTCACTGTACCGCTCTCTGGATGTTGCTTCTTCGACACCTTGCCCTCGGTTTCATCTGCTTCATTTTCACCGTCTGTCTCCAATCTTTGTTTCTTTGCTGGAGGGTCCACAGTTTCTTCTGCTTGATTTTCATGGTCGGTTTCTAAACCTTGCTTCTTTGCTGGTATGTCCTCAGTTTCAACGGCTTGATTTTCATGGTCCATCTCCAGTCTTTGTTCCTTTGCTGGAGCATTCTCATTTTCATCTGCTTGATTTTCTTCTTCCTTCTCTGGGCTTTGTTTCTTTGCTGGAGTGTCCTCAAATTCATCTGCCTTATTTTCATGGTTTGTACCTTCTGTGTGTGGACGCGACTCATCATCACTGCTAGAAGAATCAGAATCAGTGAATTTCGTTATTTTGTTCATGGGTTTGCTGGGAGCCATCACATGCTTTGGACCTGAATCTTTTCCATGCAGCTCTTCATAAAACTGCACATCAAATAAAAGGGCGGCGTAGATGTGAGTATGAATATGTACCTTGTGTCAACTATTTGTTTGCTTGTCAAATCCAGGTAGTGAGAATATTCATGATGGAATTCTGCATTTGGATGAACTATTCAATTGAATTACAATTATTAGGGGTGCATTTGGTTGCACCAAAAGTCACAAAATTTCATTATTAATCAGTCTAATTTGGTGCGCAAAATATCATGAATTTCATGATATTTGGTGCAACCAAACACACCCTGGTCTAATACATAGAAGAATACCAAATTATAATCACCTTTGTAAGCATTATATTGAAGGGCAGGTCCCACATCATATTTATATTAACTTTCAAATTGAACATTAAATGTATCTACGTTTGAGGGATCTTCCTCATTACAAATATTCAGACACATCATTACAGACTTGTCTTTTCCTCTTGTTGAAACTAATTTTTTACAGTTCAATTCCCTTGTGCATCCAAACACAGCCTAAAGGAAAAACACATAACTGTGCATGCGCACAATTGTATCTTTTTTTCTTCTTCTTTTTTATTTTACATTTTTCCATTTGGTTTCTCACACATAATCTTATCACCTATCAAGTATCAACTAATGGCATTTAAGAAAAGAGAATTTTATAAACAACAACATAATTAAAAAGAAATTTACATTCCGGTTATAGACGAGTTAACTACTTTTATAGGAAGAGCTCCCGTGGGTATGTTGATTGATGAGACAAGGGATGAGGTAAATGCAAAGCTAGAACTGTGGAGGGATGCTATAGAATCAAAAGGTTTTAAAATTAGTTGGATAAAAACAGAGTAACTTGAAGAATTAGTTAAGATGGATGGCCAATCAACGGTTCCCCCTTTAGTTTTTTTTAAAGCCACTCGGAGTCTCCGTCAAGGGAACCCTCTCTCCCCCTTCGTATTTGTTGTGGTGGTTGAAGCCCTCAGTAAGATGTTATCTAAGGGTCAAACTAAGGGCCTTTTTTACGGTTTTCATGTTGCTAACTTCCCTCTCACTTTTTTTTTCTTTTCTTTTTTTTTTCTTTTTTTGGAATGATAACCCCCTCAAGTTATAACGATCTTCAATTTGCAAATAATAACCTCATTTTCTGCGAAGCTTCTGAGATCATGGTGGCTTGTCTCCGAATCGCCATTACTTAGTTCGAGGTGGTTTCAAGCTTTAAAATTAATCTTGATAAGAGCAAGCTTTTGGGTATCAGCATTTCTCAAGATGAGTTTCTAAGTTAGCCGAGGTCTTTGGTTATCAAACTGGGTGCTTTCCATCGACCTAACTAGGTCTTCCCTTGCATTTGGGTAAGCTAGCTCTGCATTTATGGGACGGAGTAGTAGAGAGAATGGAGAGGAAACTCTCTTCTTGGAAAAGAAAGCTTCTATCCCTTAGCAGTAGGATTACCCTCATCAAGGCTTTTCTCTCTAATCTCCCTATCTATTTCTTATCTTTGTTCCAATGCCCCAAATCTACATTAACTTGGACTGACAGACCCAGAAGGGATTTCCTTTAGCAAGAGGATACTACCACTAGGAAATTCCATTTGCTTAATTAGAAAGATGTGTGTTGTCTGGTTGACATCAAGGGGGTGCAATCACTTTGATATGGATTCCACCCTTTTGGGCAAATGGGTGCGGTGCTTTGGAGTTGAGGTGTTCGGACTATGGAGGCAAGTTATTGCTGCCATGTATGGTACCTCCCCTAGAGGTTGGTGAATTAACTTGTCCCTATATACATTTTCCTTTTTTTTTTTTTTTAAATCGGTGGCTTGAGTTGCCCCTCTGCTTTCTGGGGGTCTTAGTTTTGCTATTGGGGAAGGGTCTAGGGTAAGGTTTTAGGAGGATGTATGGTATGGTGATTCTCCTCTTTTATTGTCCTTCCCTACCTTGGCTAACCTTTGTCCTGCGGTCGATATTACTATTGCCAGTTGCTTTTCTGTTCAGGTCTTCGGAGGTGTCTGGCTCCCTCCTTGCTATCGAGATTTGAGTGATTCTAAAAACGTTGATCTGGTGGGTCTCTTATCTTGCTTGCAACGGATTTCTCCTGCTCCAGGGGTGAAGGATTCCCCTTTGCGTCGCTTCAGCAAGGGTAGAGTTTTCTCGATGCACTCTCTTTACCTGGTGTTATCCCAACTTGAGCTTAAAGGAGTCAAGAGCCATACAGAATTCAATTGGTCCTATGAAGTTCCTCCAAAAGTGGCAACTTTCCCTTCGCTGGTAGGGAGAAACAAGATCCTCATGATTGATAACCTGCGCAAAAGATTAACAGTGCTCCCCAATGCTTGCCCCCTTTGTCTAGGTGTTCAGGAGCCGATCGACCACCTCTTCATCCATCAGTCCTCAAATTTGCGAATATGAGTTGGGTTATGCCATGTTCGATTAAAGGATTATTTCGATCTTGCATCATGGTGGAAGTGGGAGCTTGTTTGGTTCCTCTACATGGAGGATAGCTTTGCTTGCCCTTCTATGGTCCTTTGGACTAAAAGAAACAATCCTAAGTTTGTATGTAAGGGAGTGGTTAGGGTTCGTATTCGGGTTGATTTGTATGTAAGGGAGTGAGCTCCCTAAGTTGTTCCTAAGGTTTAAGCTGCTGGGACTGGGCCCCTATTGTATTTGTTTTCCTTTTTTTTCCTTATCTCTTTTGTTTTTGTTTTCTGTTGTCTCTTTGTTTTGTTTTTCTTTTCCTTTGTATTTTGTTTCTTTTCTTTGCAGCCTCGGCCTTCTTACAAATATTGCATCATCTTTTAAAAAAATAAAAAATAAAAGTACCCCAATATGACTTCGATCAACAATTCATGAAAATATAAAGATTGAGAACGATGTTGCGCATAGAATTAGAGCTAGGTTAATGACGTGAAGATGTGCCTCTAGAGTTTTATGTGATTTCTGCATACCAATCAAATTGAATGGAAGATTTAACAAGACAACTATAAAACCAATCTTGCTTTATGGAACAAAATGTTGGGCAATCAAGGAATAGCACGTTCATAGAATGACTATAGCTTTGGGATGCTGAGATGGATGAGTAGCACAGCAAGGAAGGATAGAATTATAAATGAACAAATTCAAGGGAATTTAGGAGTGGCCCCAATAGGTAATAAGATGAGGGAAAGTAGACTCTGATGGTTTGGCCGTGCGTACCAGAGAACAAGAACTACAATAGCTAGAAGGAGATGGTTTAAGCTTAAGGCCATAAAAGGGAAGACCCAAAAGGGCACAAGTGGAGGTAGTATTTGATTATTATGGTTTATTAGGATATGGTCCATAATAGAATGTATAGGCATGATAGAATTCATGCAACGGACTTGGTTGGGATAAGTTTGTGATGACGATGACGATGATTTAGCACCCCCCCCCCCCCCCCCCAGCATATCCAAACAACATTTTTTCTTTAAGCCGATAATAAGAATTCTATTGAGAAATGCCAAAAACCAAAGAATACAAAAGAAAAGAAAAAAGACAGAGAAAACAAACAAGAGCTACATCCTACAAATCTAACCATCTAGAAATTGAGCAACAGGGGAAAAAATTAGCTACATATGCCCACTTGATTACATTCATTTTAGCCCTATTAAAAACTTCAAGAAAACAGCCCCTTCGATTTCTAAAACAGCGACTATTTCTCCCCAACCAAATGCTATGAAGACCTGCTAATAAACATAAATGCCATATTCGATTCCTGGTCTTGCTCTTACCCCCTCCATGCCAAGTCAAGAAAAATTGATCAATCAATCTTGGAATAACTCATGAAACTCCAAATAGATTAAAGAAACCGGACCACATCTTTGATGCAAAGAGACAATGAATGAAAAAGGTGATCGACCGACACCTTGCTAGACCCTCGCCGGCACAGGACCAAGCAGTGATATTGATGATGATGGATAACAAAAAAAGTCATTTCACTGGAAAGTGGAAACTTTGCCTCGAAGCAATGCACTCTAGTCCCAAGCATGAGTCAAGGAGTAGAGTTGACGTCAAGAGAGCAACTTGTGACAGAACTTTTTGCGAAGCAATCATGAGGATTCATGTTTTGAATATGATTGGCAAAAGAGATTCATAAAGTGACCCCAAATAGCAAGAACAGCGTGATGATGACAAGATTGTGATGGTGATGATTGTTAAAAGACCAATTTCATCCCTGGTTCTTTTTGGTGATCAATGGCCACCAACAGCAAGAATATTCTCTTTGCTGGAAAATATTGTTATGCGGGTGATTCTTTATTTGTTTTCTGGTGTAATTATCAAATTCTCGAGGCAAGTTTCTCCTTTTCTCATAGTGTTTCCTTCTCCATTGCCTCTCTTTTAGCATCAATTTGGGGTTTTCTTGCAAGGTTACCGATTTCCAAAAATCAGCCACCTACTTGTATCAACATTCAAAATGGATTAACATCCAAAGCTACAAAACAAACCTACATACATGCAGACATAAATACATACATATATATAAAAAAGAAAAAAAAAGAAAAAAAAAGATAGAACATACAGTATCGAGCAGATTAATTGCTTCATGGGTTGCTTGCCTTTCCCTTCCTCCATCACAAGTGATGAAGAATCCTTCAACCCCAGGCCGTAAAGGGTACGAACCTTTCTTCACCGATCTCTGAAGTTATAAAAAAATAACACATTTCAGAATGAAGACCAATCAGTGTAGGATTCTACTCTCTTTAAACCAAAGGAATAAAGGCATTTTTTTCCCTTCTTCCTAGGGGTGTTCTCACATCCTAGCTATTGAGGGGCATATGTGGTGTATGAACGACATCCAGCCCATCTAATTGGTGCACCACACTCAGAGTCAGACACCCCAAAAATCAGTCCATTCTAACCATAGGTTGCACTAAATTGCAGAAAACAATGTAAAATTACCCACAAAAAAACTCCCAATTCAGGTGGTGGGGCCCATATGATGATTGAATTGTCCTGATGATCATGGTGGGTTGGACAGTTTGTATACCATAAACATACCAAGGGGACCCCACCACTTGAATTTGGAGATTTCTGGACAGTTGTAAACTGCTCCCATTGGTGTGGCCCACCCAATGACTGGCCTTGCCTGTTTTTTGCACTGGGTGCACATCATGGTGGGGCAAACCCATTTGATGGGCTGGATGCCACACACTCACCACGTGGGCCCCACAATAGCTCGGTACCATTTATCATATTCTCTTCCAGTTTTATAGAATACAAGTAGAAAAAGGCAAAGGAAGAAGATAAAAATAGAATGGAATGGTGTTGGGATTGAGAAACTGACATTGTGAGGAAGGTATCTCTGCTTCCTCTTCTTGTTATTCCTGTTGTTAGAGTTGGAGTTGGATTTGTTTTCTGCACCCATGGTTTTGCTTTCTCTGAGCGAGAGATGAAGATGTCTTATATCGAGTAGGAATGGCAGTTCGGTAATATTAATGCTTGGAGGAAGGAATGGCAATTCGGTAATATTTATGCTTGCAGGGGGAATGGCAGTTCTGTAAATCTAAGAGATATCATACCATCTCGGAGGAAAACACAATACTCTGAAGAAGTGCAATGTGTGATACTCAGGCACAGGTAAACTGTACACACGTGGTATTCAAAAAATCCAAATCAAACAGTCCAAATTATGGGAAATAGTTTAGATGTATCATAAACCAAATATTTCAGTTATTTTATCATATATAGATATCAGATTGTGGTCATTTATTGGACGTTGAGAATGAAAATACTCCTAAGGTCTTTTTTCGGCGAACAAGTGTCCACGAATCAATGGTTAAGATTCTTGAAGCAATCTGATGGTGTGATTATGATTATGAACCCTATTCCCAACCCTAATTTTCCCAATCTCTCTATCCACTACCCCTTACTCAGCACAAAAAATGCAATGGTGGGAGATTATAGTGCAGATCTATGTCAAATGGGCCATCCAACCAATGTTCTGGAACATTGAACTGTGGGCCCCACTTGTACTGATAATATATATATATATATATATATATATATATATATATATATATATATATATATATATATATATATATACAGCCCTGGCCCCACTTGCATTATACGTGCATTTCCATTCTCGTTTACCTTTCAATTCCTCAAATATAATATACATTGAGTATGAATATCTTTTTTTACATATACATGACAAGAACCAAATTCGTACAATATCTCGGCCATTTATCAAATGACCAAATCCATTTCCTCTTTTTCCCACACGAAAACCAGTCATCGAATCCAGAAAAGAAATGATCTAAAGCTCACATATGGCCCACATAACAAGTGGACTGGCCTGATCTTTGGGTCAAGGCTCATCTCACGGTTAGACCGGCACGTTGAAATGTGCAAACTAGGCCTCATCTTTCCCTCACGACATCCGCACCAATGGGCGGCCAGGATCTCACCCTCTACAGACTACAGAGGTGATGTGATATAGCGTACATCAGAAACAAATGGTGCTCCATTTATTAAACACTCAGAACAGCAGGGCCCACCCGACTGTCTGGGTCTCTATCCATTCAACCAGACCAATTTAGAAATCCGGGGGTTCGAGTCCATGATTTTTTACCCCGTTATGAAACGTGTATAGTTCGGTTTGGGTCAGTTAGGGTTGGTCCAGGTTGGACAATTAATATTATTAATAATATTGCTTAAGTTTTCTAACTTCTGCACCTATTTCTAATATTATGGACCAGATTTATTTTTGGGCAAGAACATCTTCACGGTGGTAACCATCTGATGCACGGCTCGGATACATGAGCAGTCTTCTACATGCTAGGAGTGCACACGGAACCGGTAAACCAGACCAGAACCGATTAGTTTGGCTCGGTTTGATCCAGTTCTGGTTTCAAAAATCGACGAACCGGTTAGTTTGGTTCAATTCTTGGCCTGGGGTTCTGTAGAACCGAACCCAACCGTAGAACCGGACCACAATCGAACCGTGGAACCAAACCCTCATTGTTTCATGTCAAGTAGTCCACTTAAAATTTGGATCTATCTGATTTTTTTATGTGGCCCATCTAAGTCAAGGTATGCCCATGGTAGGCCCTGAGGTATGAATGGGCTGGATTATAAAAAACAAAGAACAAAAAAAAAATCATGCAATTGGACTTGATTATAAAAATAAACCGTACAATTGAGCTGGATTATAAAAAGCCCAGAACTGTACAACTGAACCCAACCGAACTGGTTTTTTACAATCCGGTTCCATCCGGTTCTAGGGTGTAAACAGTTCAGTGTGCACCTACATGCATGAGGGCGTAGCCAAGCTCATATTATATATTGGATATATATTAACCATTCTATTGATCCATGTAAGAAAGCCCATTGACACCGCACGTGACATACTGGCACACCTGCATGTAAGAAAGACCATTTATACTGCATGTGTCAAAGTAGGGCCAACCATGAAAATGCCTTTAATGTGGACCCAAACCTGAATTGAACCCCAAGTTCCAAACACCTGGCACTAGAACCAATTGAATCAGAGTCCGGTCCGGGTCCTTGAAAATGGGTCCCAGACCAAAAAACCCTGAACCCGATCAACCCATGCCTTGAAATCTTTGGGAGCCGACCTGTTGACAACCCTAAAATCATAGGTGATTCAACAATGGCCCCCCATGCATATACCAAAGGATAAAATCACCTAACAAGTAAGAAAGAACATGGGCTAACATAGCACATTCAACAGGCAGTCCACTGATCAGACAGCCATGATCACCCAACAGATGCAAATTTTGGCCACTGGCCCACCATAATCGGTCCTACCATATAGTGCATATCACAGTCAAGGGGCATGATCTTCGTTCCCATCTTCTAGAAAGAGAGACAGAACAGTGCAGAAAGAAAGCGTGAATCCACGGGGGGTAAAAATGGGTAGTTTTAGGTCCATGATTTACAACAGAAATGCAGAAAACAAGGGAGAAAAAAAAAAAAAAAAAAAGAATGCAGAGAACAACAAGACTACTGCACAACACCAGCTTTTATCTATATAAATATAATAACAATTTCTACATTTACAAAGAGACTGTATTTATTGTGATGACCTTAATTGATCGACGGTGGCTGATGATAAGCAGCCGCAAGAAGAGCAGCTCCCATGCCAGACCCATCTTCTGACACCCTGAGAACAACATATCTGGCCATCTCTTCACCTAAGATTTCGGCCACCGCTTCGTTCAAGTACTCCCTGAACATGGTATATGTAGAATATAGACCCCCTTCAATCGCCACAACCGTTCTCCTTGGCTTACTAGACGACTCGCCCTTTGTTCTTCCGCTTGCAATGCCACCGCTCCCATCTCTTCCTATTTTCTTCAAGATGCCCACAATGCCAGCTGCTGCTAACCGTGCGGCCCTGCGCGACACCACATCACATACTCTGACGACAAGTCTTCGGACCTTGAGAGGGACCTCAGGTATCTGAAGGAAATGATAGTCAGCTCAACAGATACAATGCACCCTTGAGATGGAGGGTTTCTTAGCAGAGCATGTGCCATTGAGATCCAGGATATCTATCACATGAGGCTGGCTGTGAACATGCCCTGGCCCATATCAGGCTGGTCCATCACTACCAGGCGGACCACACATTGTCATCAAATATGGAACCCAGTCATCTTTTCTAAATGTCCATTTTCTCATACACATGCAAGCCCACGCGAGATGTGTGAACCAGCCTAGTCCCAAGCCAGCACATGTTTCGCAGCGGGCCTCACCTGATTAACAGCCCCCATCTCAGCAAATTGACACAAAGAACCCCATCGATTTCGCACGTCTTTTAGCAAGGGCAACGCACAAATGCAGCCCCCACTTGATAAAGAATGTAAGAGGAGCATATACCTGCAGAACCTCTTGCAAGATCCTTGCAACTTCTCTCAAGTTGGGGGAATCATCTTCATGCATGGCAGACATCAACGACGTGCTGGATTTTGTGAGAAAGGTGTAAAACTCATCATGACACTCAGAGATTAATAGGAGTTTTATACATCAGCAATGCCAGCCTAATCAAATAAGCTTTCAGAGTAAGAGCAGATTTATGGTGTGATGGAGATCCAACAAAAAGGATATTGTATGCATGCATATACAGACTGCCATTTTTCCTAATCATTTAAACAGAAAAGATTTAAATATACTGCATTAAACAATGGGACCACTCAAAAGTTTCTAACCCATCAGAGCCAGAGACATTGTGATGCATTAGTAATGCGGTTCAGCCTAAGATGGATAATGTTCCACTATCTGGAGAGTGAGAAGTGAGAATACAACGAAGAACACCACTGGACTCAGAAGTTGCTGGCCCCTACAAAATGAAGAACATTGCAGGCCTCAGAAAATCGCAACTCAATGCCCTAATGGGACCTCCCTAGTAGTTCTCCATGGCCACATGGAAGCCTGAATGCAGCTGAATGAAAGGCCAAGGGCACCTTAACACAGGAAAATTGCAGGAAATGCTATGGATATCAACCTGCAACAACTTGAAGAAAAAACTAGAAGGGCTCTTCCATGACAATTCAAATGATCCCATGGTGAAACCAGCCACCCGTTTGGCTCACAAGTAGTCGGCTATAATGCCCAGATACAGATGCTGATACTTCCAGACTATAGTTGCACGAGGCGTGAAGCAAAGTGGGAAATTTTGGGTGCAGGAGCAGAGAAGCGTCTGTTTCAAAATGGAAACAAGTATGAATACGCAGGTAGGGGAGAGAGAGAGAGAGAGAGAGAGAGAGAGAGAGAGAGAGAGAGAGAGAGAGAGAGAGAGAGACTCTGAAGCAGGGATCCAAAACAGGAACAGCACCTACTTAGAAGGATACTGCAACTAAGTTCCAGTCAACTGCAGAGAATGATGATATAGCTACCCACAATAACAAACTTATGTTTTTTATTTTCTTGTACTCGGAAAATTTTACAAATACTCTTAATTTAGTTTTAGACTTTTAGTATAAAACAAATTCTTTTTCAGTCTATTGGGCATGATTATTGAAACTATCCATTCCTGGTGGTCTTACAATAAAAGTTTCTATAGAATTCTTTTTACCTATATTTTGACAACATATCAATACAACACACACAATTGCCACGTATTATGACAAACTGATGCATGCTTTCACACATTGAAGTGGCTTGGCTTCCTTCACCACTTGACTCTTTAAGGCATTCATTCAAAAATTGGATTGCCACCATCCTTTGTTCCTACCGCCATCATCAGTTTGGACAGCATCGCCTTCCATTGTGGGCGCTCTCTCACCCAATGGTCCTCATCACAGATGAAGCATCCAGAACTCTTCAAGGGGGTTTGGGACCTCCCTTTGTCTTGTAGCTTCCTAAAGCCCATCGCATCATTGGACTCTTTTCATCCCCATCTTTTTCCCTTGGTGGAGTGATTGAACTGCCTGAACTTTGAACCACCTTCACCCTTGTTGGTGAACTCCGGAGTCACTCAGCCATTGTCATTGTTGATGCAAGGTCATGAAAGCCTCATTGTTGCAACTCTTGCTCCGCCCATGGCTACAGACCATCCACAAAGAAGAAGAAATTGACTTTCTTTGTCATGTCTGTGATGCCCAACAACAACATAATGAATTGCTTCACATGTTCCCCTACTTGATCCAGTGTGTCAGAGTCACTTGAAACTCTTCCTTGCTAAGTATTCCACATTCTCAGGAAGGAATTGTAGCTTCAGCTGCTTGAACTCTTCCCATATGTGGAAGGCACAAAGGCCCTTCTCAATGTCATCATGTCTCTTGCACCACCAAAGCATCACCGCATTGTTGACGTACATGATTGGCATATGTACTTTGGCTTCTTCATCGTCCAACTTAGAATCCCAATAGCACTACTCCATTTGCCTAAGAAAATTCTCCAGCTCCTTGGCGTCCCTAGCCTCATTGAAGCACTTAGGGTTGGATGATCCCCAAGCCCAGTTGCTTCTGTTGGAGCCATTGTTCAAAGTATCCCCATTATTATCTATATCTCCAGCTCGGTGATACCGATAACACTGGTAGCGATACCAAAAAGACTGGTAGTATCGCCGGTGATGTATCACTATGTATCACCAATATTTTCAACTGTGTAAATTCCAGGTGTCACTTGCATTGCCAATATATCAATATCACCAATGTATCACCAATATTTTTTTATTGGGTAAATTCCACATGTCACTTACACCGCCAGTTTATCGGCGTTATTTTGATAATATTGCCAATGTATTGATAACACCAAAAATTTGTTTATCAAAATAATTTCCATTTCAACGTTTTTTTTATGGACGCATGGTTGTATCCAATGTTCAATTTGTCCACAATAATATCACGATATTATCATTATCGCAACATGCGTGGTATCAACACCACAATCTTTCATTTTCTTTCCAATTGTCGATGATTTCTTGGAGAACTATCGTGTGTCGTCGATATTCTAAAATATCGATGGATGTTGGACGGTTGGATGGATGTTGGACGGTTGGATGGATGGTTGAATGGATTGGTAGGATGGATCGGCTGGTTGGATTGATTTTTCACAGCAGCACATAGTTTTAGGCCCCCATTAAATGGAAACATAGCATGTATGCATTCTTATCGCAATTTTTTTAATCTTAAATACGCAAATATGTGTACCTAAAGTTTCGCTAGATACTTGTAGCGATACCAATACTTTGAACACAAGTTGGAGTAGGCCCATTGTTCGTGACAACCTTCCCTAAGGTGGAAACCATGTTATGTCTCCTCAATCTCCTTTCCTATCACTACGAGTCTCAAAAATTTGGGTCGCAATTCGTGCCTTTAAGTGCTTCCACTATACTCCCCATGCAGGACCCGACACTTGAAACCCGAAGCCGAACCTCAACATGGGGCTAGCATACCAAACCCAAGCCTAACCCTAAAAAGGTTTGGCCGGGCCTATGCCTAACTAGAAAATTGATAAAATCTCTATTTACCACTTGAATGTTCCTAACCTATACATTGATCAAGTGGACCACATTTGCACAAAGTAATAGACATTTTGGAGGAACAAAACCAATACTAGGAATAAGAATGCCATATTTGTGATATAAAACATGTACATGTATAATCAGGTTGGGCTAGGCTGGGCCTGGTCAACCTTCTTTGACCTGAGCCCAAGCCTGACCAGAAAATTAATAAGGCCATGCATGCAAGGTCCATGCCCGACCCATGGGCCAAGCAAGTAGGTCGAAGCCCGAGCTTTGGGTGGGTTGGGCTCATCAGGTCGAATGGGATAACTAGCCCATTGCCGCCCTTAGCTTGAATGCCTCGGTATGAATCCATTGGTCTCCCCTCAAGTACCCCAACCATTCATCCCTTCAGCAATAGGAAGCTCCAACTTGCCCATGTGATTCCTCCAACATACCAAAGTTCATGCTCACCCTTGAGTTATTGGACTGATTCCTCTAGCAATGCTTGTTGGACAGATCACACCTCCTGTCAACATGCTCAGTTGCAGTCACTCCTATGCCGACATCATATATCTAATGTACTATGCTCCGTTACCAACTATCATGGACTTGTTAGACCCTTGGCAACACTCCCATTAATCAACATAGATAAATGGCCAAAAGAAACACAAGCCCACATCCACCCTCTCCATTTAACCCCAAACTCAAGATGCCCCAATATGTAATCAAGAAACTCCCAATCCACACAATCGTAAGCTTTTTCAACATCAAGCTTACAAACTACATCTTTTGAACAAACAAGTGATCCACCGTTTCCACGTTGTCCATGCAACAAAGGCAAATATTTGGGATAATCATCCCCCTCTTTCAAAGATTATCAATAGTCAAAACCTTCTTTAAACCCACTAACCAACCAAAGGCCGCAATCTTGGGAGGAACCTAATAGTGCCACACATGCTCTGTCAACACTTCCTCTCTTTCAACTAAGTCCTTACTGAGAAAAGCGTAGAAAGACCTGACCAAGAAAACGCTCACCTCTTGGACCGTCCATTTGGACGGACATTTTTCTTGTTTTAATGCGTCTTGGACCGTCCCCTCTTCGGTGGGTGCAAGGTGTCCCAAAACGGTTACGTATCGGCCGTAACGGCCGATACGTAATGGTAACGGTGGCTACCGTTACACGAAACGGGGCTGAAACGGAGGGGCCCTAAAAAATGGAACCGTAACGGCCATTACAGGGCATAACGGATGTTACGGTCCCCGTAACGACTGTTACGCAGAGTAACCTTAAGAAAAAGAAGGGGAAAATGAAAAAAATGAAAATAAATAAATAAATAAATAAAATAACATACATTTTTCTTCTTCTTCTTCTTCTTCTTCTTCGGCCGCACCTGTCATGGCAGCTACTGCTTCTTCTTCTTCTTCTTCTTCTTCCCTGTCTGGTGCAGCCCCCCCCCCCCCCCCCCCCCCCCCCCCCCCCCCTCTCTCTCTCTCTCTCTCTCTCTCTCTCTATGTTTCCCTCTCAAACTTTCGATCCCCCCTCTTTGAAAAATGAGTGGATGGTGTGGCCGTTTCACAGCCACGCCTTTTATTTTTTATGTTCTACGTACTCTGCGGCACATGTCGCTTAGTGCAAGTGCACTGTTTCATCGCATGGGGCCCACCTTGATTTGTTTTGGCATCCATGCCATCCATTAGCTTTTACAGTTCATTTTAGGGCATTGTCCCTAAAATGAAGCAAATCCAAATCTTGAGTGGACCACACAATAAGGATTGAATGGCCACCGTTAAAAAGCTCATAGGGCCCGCAGTAATGTTTACTTCCAATCAAATTGTTGATTAGGTCACATAGACGTGGATGAAGGAAGAATGCAGATAACAGCTTGATCCAAACTTTTTTAGTCCCAATAAGTTTTTAATGGTAGGAATTCAATCCCTATTGTGTGGGCCACCTGAGATTAGGATCTGCCTCATTTTTTGAACAATGCCCAAAAATGAGTAGACAAAAGGGATGGACGGCATGGATATACAAAAGTGCATCGAGGTGAACCCCACACTCAAGACGCCACTCACCAGTGGTCCACCTATGCTATTTGGATCTGACTCATTTTTTGGATCATGGTTTAAAATGAGTCCACTTGATATCTGAATTTACTTTATTTTTTCACCATGTCGTAAAATGAAATAGACGCATGGATATACAATACATACATCGAGGTGGGCCCCAAATACACATTTAAAAAAAATGTACATGAGGCACGTATTAACTCAAAATTAATTAATTAAATTATGGACCGTTGTTGCTAAGTCATAATCCAAAAATTAAATGATTTGAACAATTTTCACCATTAATTTGTAGGCACATGTTTCTTGAAATAAGACCATTTGATATTTTTTCATTCTTTATTGTCCAACAAATGTCCACCAATTCATTAGTGGGATAAGTACCAAACTACCAATAGATTGATTGAATCTGAGGCTGATTTGGGACATCGAGTGGACCGTCAAATCGACAACACTATTCACCTAAATTTAATTTTAATTTTCTCTTAAGATCTATTGGGAAAAAATGATATCAAATTGTTAGGTATATGAATAAGATAATAGGACACAAAGTCCCTAACCTCTGTATGTTGAAATAAAATGTACAAGAGTTGCTAGGGATGTAATACACCAATATTATAAATAATAATAAAATCTACAAATATGAGATTTTTTGGTATCATATTCATTTTGATAAATTTATATTGATATTGTATAGTTAAATAATTAATTATAAAAAATTTGCAGTTAATTCCAGATTATCAGATTCATAAATTTATAAGACACAGCCCGATACCACATTTTCACCAAAGAGTGGACCGTTACACAACCATAAACATGTTCAAAATTATAAATGAACGCATATTTGGGATGTTTGGAATTATCTGGATTTAATCCACATTTTTTTGGATTTTTTTGGGCAAAAAAAAAAATCGACTGTTACGGGGGCCGTATCGGCCGTTACGGGGCCGTATCCATATCGGTAACGGTGGGCACCGTTACGCCCACCAATACCGATACGGCACACCTTGGGTGGGTGAGCTTCTAAAAGCATGGCATAGACTTAATTTGGGCAAGCAGAGGACTTTGTTATAGAGGATGACCAACAAGGTATTCCGTAACGATTATGGTGGCCATAACGGTCACCATCGTTACCTTTACAATACGGGTCGTAATGACTATTATGGCCCCCGTAACGGCCTTTACGGTCTCTTTTTTTTATTGAAAAGAAATCTTGAAAACCTGTATTTGCCTCATAATGTTGAAAAAAAATATATCTAAAAACATATATTTGTACCCTAAAAGACCATTACGGGGTTGTTACGGGCTTTATAGGGGGCATAACGAGCCATTAATGGCGGTTAGGGATCGTTTTTTTCCATAACGGCAGTTACGACCTTTACGACCCCGTAACGTGTAACAGTTGCCACCGTTACCTTTACGTAACGGCCTTTACGGCACACCATGATGGCCATTCTTGCGGTTTGGTGGTCCTTGTGGGAAGAAAGAAATAGCAAATGCTTTCGTGGTGGGACTAGGATGGCAGAGATTGTTTCCCAAAGGGCAAGATTGCTGATCATTGAGTGGGCTTCCATTACCAAAAAAACCAAGGATTGTAATCTTCTTTTTCTTGGGATGTAGCTGAGCCGCTATCTCAGCGGGCTTGGCGTGCATTTTGGCTATTCTTGTTGCTCGTTTTTCCCCTTTAAATAAATCTCAGTAACTTTTCAAAAAAAAAACTACTTCTTTCAAACCCGCCTTGAGACACAAATGGATACATTCATGAGCAAGCAAACAACTATCTAAGATTTGTCTATTTGCGATGAACACACTTTGAGGGGAGGAGATGACCTTGTGAAGGACAGACCTGAATCTACGAGCAAGGACTTTGGCAACAATTTTACAAGAGCTGTTAATTAGGCTGATAGGGCGGAAGTCTTTAAGAGTGAAGACACCCTCAATTTAGGGAAGAGCAAAATGAAGGAACTGGCCATTTTCCCAAAGCAACCTCCCAGATTCTAGAAACTCTGATAAGAAACTGAGAACATCACCCTTCTAATAATTTCCCAAAAGACTTGGAATAAGGCAAAGGAAACCATCCGGTCCCAAAGCCTTGTCTCTTCCAAGATTCATAACAGCTTGTTTTACCACACCTCAAAAACCAGTTGTTCTAGACCTGCTACTTCCCCAGGAGAAATCTGATCGAACTCCAGATTGTCCAGAGAAGGCTTGCCCCATCCATCTTTAGAAGGAAGGCTGACTTGTTATCACAACAAAGCGAGCACCTATTAGGCATCATGATACCATGATTCTTGAGGTGGTCAATTGTCAGAATTTTGTCGCGACTTGCTGACCAGATGAAGGCTCTAATCTTCATAGGCACCTAAGCAGACCAAATCTTGCAAAACAGCCGACAAGATGCCATCAGCACCACCCAAAGCAAAAGGACCAACGACTTCACCAACAATCTACCATCTAGCTCCAGAGACATAATCCTCCTAGACTAGCCAGATAAAGAGGTGTACCCAGCATCACAATACCATGATTCTTGAGGTGGTCAATTGTCAGAATTTTGTCGTGACTTTCTGACCAGACGAAGGCTCTAATCTTCTTAGGCACCTAAGTAGACCAAATCTTGCAAAAAAGCGGACAAGATGCCATCAGCACCACCAAAAGCAAAAGGACCAACGACTTCACCAACAATCTACCATCTGGCTCCAGAGCCATAATCCTCCTATACTTGCCAGATAAAGGGGTGTACCCAGCATCCAAAAATCCATCAACTGAACAAGGCTCAAGATTTCAGTCTCTAAGATTCCCCCAGAAAGTGGGGCTCCACACAACCCTTTCCCCCTAGAGGTGAAACAGTTAACTCACCATGGGCCCTCTGGGATCTGTCAAAGAGCATAAGAAGAATGCAGTTGGCCATCTAGTTAACTAGAACCCTACTAAAGAAACAAATGAGCACTGTCAAGCACAGGCATCAAATGTAGCAGAATATTTTGAATAGCAACAACCAGAAAGAAAAAGAAGCTTTGAGGAGAATGCAGAAACCAAGACAAGAAACAGCAAATGCAAAATAATAGTGACAAAACAATAGACCTTAGCGAAGTTGTGTATTTTAATTATGGAAGTTGACAGCTGGAGAAGAGAACTTTATTCAGGTGAGAAGACTTGAAGCATAAAAGAACAAAATCAACTCCAAACATGCAAAAGATAATGTAGGCTCAACTTTCACCGAACAACTTCGAGTACAAAGATTACACTAATCACTGACATAGTATGACACTCGGTCATTAGAAAAACTAAAGTATCCAAGATGAATGGCCAGATTGTCAGATGAATGTGAGGATATGGGATCCCTCCCCCCAATGCATTGAGCTCGAGATCTATGGAGATTAAAAGAGCCAGACCTTTTAGTTAATTAGATTTTATGATGAATCATACCAAATGTGTTACAAACCCAACTGCCAGTAATTTTGGGAAAAGGATTTAACATGGCTATGCTGATGAATCGCATTCAATCCTTGTCAGGCTCATATCTTGAGAATTAGGATTTGAGGGATCCTGTTGCAGCCAATCATTGTGATACTCGCTTCCCATACTGATACTCGGGTAACACATTAACATTTTGAACCCATGAATACTACATGATTATGATTGTGCTATTATTGTAAAATATGTGACTAGAAATCAAACAAAGACAAGAATCAATTCTAATGAGGATTCTGGTCCTTCCATAAAATTTCTAAAAGAAATGAAAGGAAAATAAAATAAAATAAAAATAATACCATATATTGACCAACCTCAAGATAAAGGGCACAGACAGGCTAGGAGCAACATCACCAAAAAGATCCGACTCCTGTGCCATCCTAAAAATTACTCTTCTTACAATATCACCTAGATACATCCCAGAAATCATCTTCTCAAAACCCTGAAGCAAGAATCACAAGGTTATACTAATCCATAATTTATCCAAGGACAAAAGCCAAAATTAATGAGAACTCGCCACAACAACTAAGACTTGCCTGATCATTTGGGTTAGGGCTCTCGGCATCTAGATCAATATCATAAGGAGTTCTTGGCAGATGAGACGACCAAAAATTTCCCCATTCCATGTTAACAACCTAAATAACAACGAGGGTTTAATCAGACATATAACCAACAGGAGTTCTGCAAAGCCGATATACACCTCTACATGTGGCCAGACATGCCAACCTTTCATGAGTGCAAGAGAAGTAGGCCATGCATGAGGGCCCAGATTGTGATGACCTGGCCCAAGGATCAGGCCAGTCAACTTATGATGTGGGATCCAAATCTATGAGAATAATGGACAGTCCATATTCAACATATACATGTGGCCCACCTGATAAGGAATCTGCCCAATTATTGGTCAGTCATCCACATAATGGAGTCCACCAGGTGCATGGTCCAGATATTCCACATGCCACAAGTATAGGTGCATGCAGCCTATACGAAAATATAAACAGCACAGGTAAAGATTCTGCTGTGTGCACAAATGTATAGTTCATACAAGACATGACAATATATCTAGAGATGAAAATAAACGATACCATCTCTCCTGAATTTGTAAGAAGGCCTTGACATTTGATTATGGCATCCGTGCGCTCCACATAGCATGCATTTGTGCCAGTTCCAATAATAACTGCAGCCACAGTGTCCTCATCATGATAATGTCCAAGAGCTAATGTTCCCACAGTATCATTGACCTGCTTACATAGACCAGAAATTAAGCATGCAAAACCTAATTACTTCATCAGCATTTGTCATTGTTGTTCCTGATCATAATGAATATAAAGGCCTTAATTACTAGGGAATGGCACAGCAGATATGACTAAGTATGACTTGATACATTTCACCAAAAAAATCTGAAATATGGTCCAGGATTTCTAGTCAATTGTCAAATAAAATCTGAAGAACAATTTTTTTAACAAAGACAAGATTATTCGTCTTTTACCTCCATAAATGATTTTATCAACATGAATTTAATAAATTTAAAGATGTTCTTGAAAGGCACAAATATCCTTGTATTTGTCATAACTGTTAATACAGTCAATGACCTTTGTTGAAATCTCTAAAGAAACCAGGCACAACATTGACATTTTATTATAAAGATCCCTTGTTATAGTTGCATGAAGCACCTATAGAAGCTGCAACAGATTTGGGTGCAGGGGCGGGAAAGCGTCTATCTCAAAATGTTTTCGAATACAAACAGGTAGGAAACAGGACCAAGAGCACAGATCTGAAGTGCAATGCAAGGCAGGAGCATGGCACCTAGTTAGAAGAATCAGGCAACTAAGTCCCTTGTGCTTTGACCCACTTCATACCCTTTCAATATTAAATATTTTTCATAACATATTTTCTGACAATATTCAAGAATATCAATTGACTAGATGAAGTACTGTGTACCAGGACTCAAACACCCGAGTTTTGCTTTCCAAATCCTTAGTCTGACTTGCTCAATGCCAGTTGTTGTCTTCGAAAGAACCACATGCCCGGCATTGACTGGGCTTTCTAGATCACACATAAGCAAGCTTAAAGGTAGGGCTAGACAGAGAGTGGAGATCAGCTATTCAAGGAAGCGAGTGATGCTTGGGTGAACCAAGGCTTACACCGCTAGTGGACATTGGGATCAATGGAGAGGATAAAAAGAACCTTGCATTCCTTCTTAGTGCAAGGTCAATAATTCACATATTATGTATTCAGTTTCAACTTGCAACCATAGCATCTTCATTAGAAGTCACCTTGAATAGGTCACTAAAACCATCACTGAGAGGCCATTCCTCGCAACGGGTGTCCTTTTCAAGCGCTCACCTTTCCTGACTCACTATTATACCCGATTGAAAGAAGCCACCACATGTTTCCCAGCTCTCCACAGACCTGAACTTTCTTCTATTCACTCTGCTAATCTTCAGCTCACTGACTTGCCTCCATATTTCATGCAATGATGTACACAGACCTTATCCAATCCTCCACAACCATTTGCCCAAGGGACCTTATTCAACTCCTTATGCCTCAAGCTAAACCTCCCTCAACTTTTAGCATGCAAAGCTTTTTCCATCTAATCAGATGGTGATTATGACCACCTCCTCCAATCCAATGAAATTTCTGTTGCAGATGTTTGGTACTGTTTATAACATTACATAGGCATTTGAACAAAACCTTAAAAATTAGAATATTCCACAATTGAAGCTTTCTTTCCATTCTTTCCACCACCATGCCCCATAGATGCTAGCTTCCCCAAGCAATGTGAAGGATCAAGGAAATGAGCAGCAAGCCTGCCTTGCATTCAAACACATCCACAATCACTTAAATCTTATCTTCCTCGTTCAATGACCATGGTGTACCTTTCTCCATTTTCACTTTGTCCTAACATCACCTCATTGCAAGAGAGAATGTTTGTAATGACTATATCATGTTTCCCAAACTTCACCATTGCCCAAGAGAATAATATTATCCATGTACTACATGTAAGAAATTCAAAGATAACAATTATCCACTCAAATGCTTTCAAGGACACCCATCGAAACTGCGTTCGGCCTTTGGCATGCAAAATATACACCTCTTTGATTTCCTCACTCGATTATCTTTTTAGGGTTAATGGAAGCTTTATTAAAGGCCAGCTAGCAAAGCTGAGCATGAAAAGAATACAGCGGAGAAAAAGATTTACATCCCAAGGACCATCTTTACAAGATCAGGTTCTACATTCAAAGAGGCTGACCATTCCAAGATGAAAACGTTAATGGTCAGCACAATAGAGACCATAGATCCCACGGAATCCCAGAACCGCCACCTATTCTGCTCACCCCATATGGCCCACCAGATTCCCAGAAGAGTCAGATTCCAGATCGGCTTCAACTTCTTACAAATCCGACACCCAGTCCAGGCCCAAAGAAGGTTGGAAGCTGATTTGGGATGACCCATGAAACATCAAAGATGGACAAAAAAAAAAAAGGAATTATGTCAGCGGCCTGCATTAGCATCCGGTGAAAGAGCCCAGTGTTATTGTCTCCCTCTTTAAGCCATTTGACACAAGCTTCCTAGCACGGGCTAATATGTTCTCCATTATCGCAATGTGGTGAAAAAAAAAAAAAAAAAGTATATATATGAAGGATGAATGTTTTTCAAATTGTTATCATACTGCAAATCGTAACAGGGAAATCATATTGAACGACAAATCTTACTGTATAGCATTTCCTCTTGATCTTCTTATCATTAAAAAATAAAAAATAAAAAACTAACATTATAAAAATGCAGAAAATAAAAAAGAAAATTCATCAATCATCCATTTCACCTAATAAAGCACCCAGAAAAGTAATACATATTATGATATTATCCATCCCCCCTCCTCTCTCAAGAATTTTTTTTGAAAGATTGTCTTTCAAGAAAGAAATTTACCCACGAGACAAACCAAAGAAAGAGACAAGAATCTTTATTAATTAACTTATTATGTTCTTTTGTTTCTTTCCCGGGTGTTTCAAAAAGCAGCACTTGATGGACTTGCATTTTTTTTTTCAATCCCAGAATAACTTGCATGTTTCATTGCTTTTATTTCGATAAATGACAGAATTATATTCATCAAAGGAAACATGTGCTTGATCAAGGGGATGCTGATGCATGTGTGAGCATGTGTTGCCATGCAAGCCGCTGGTATTATGTAAGCAAAGAATGGTGTCATGACTGAATAATTACTTTGAAGTTTGAAAACAAAGTGCTGGAACTCTAATCATACCAATGCTACTACCCGCATATCCAGTCCTCTTCTGGTCATTGCCTGTTGTAAACACTCAGCTACATCGTTTCCAATCTGAAGAGCAAAATGAATATTAGGTGGTGAATGTGCAAATTTACACCCGGATTACATAAAAATAATACAATCTGATCAAGCCCAAACTTTTCAACACGGAGAACAACCAGCTGCTATCAATTTTGGGAAAATAACAGTCAAAGACCTGTAATTACAGTATAATTACTGATTACGGTTATCCACCTATTATTCATTTAATTACAATTATACGATAAAAAAAATTATAAGACTTTCTTTTATAGAATTTGATCATGGGAAACCTGTGGATACTTCGATTTGATTAACTTATTTTCTTCTAACAATATTTGAGTACAACAGGTTACACAAAAGAATGTTAGACTTCTGAATCGTTATCAACCAATCTTTTGGCCATCAATCTTAAAGATAATTTGCAGGGAATGAAATACAGGAAGTTTTGTATGAGATGTTGGGTGCTTGAACAGGACGTTTTATTGAGCATTGTTCAGGAGAAGAACCCTACAGACAGTTTTCTTATTTTGAAGATGGAATGACCAGAAGCAAAGACTGGCAATTGAGATGTTGGTAAGGAGCAGAAGGTCACAAAAGTTTGAAGACGGTGATTCAGAGGATCCAACATCAAACGTTATAGATCCAAAGAAGAATAACAAGATTTTCAGAAATCCTAAACAATATACCAGTTGACAAAACATGTGCAAAGGATTCCACAGATGGCAACTGAAGAAAGCTCCCACTTGAACATCCTCCAACAGATCACAAGTGCCTGGCAAGACATAGTTGAAGATGAGGCTAGAATAGTTGAGAGAAGTGGATGTAGGAGTAAGACAAATGAAAGAAAGCAACACATCTTAATGCCTAATCCAACATTTCGAGTTGAAGTCGCATCAAACCTGGAAGTCTCTAACCTCCAGTTGAATCAGTCCACACATTAAAGCATCATGCCCACAAAATTAATTTAACAAGAGATCAAGAAAAATCAAAGAGAACTTTTTCTTCTCATTCACAATTCACCATAATAGAGTCTTTACATGTGAGTTGAAGTCGCGTCAAACCTAGAAGTCTGTAACTTCCAGTTGAATCACTCCAATAAAAGCATCATGCCTATAAAATCAATTTAAAAAGAGATTGATTAAGAAAAACAAAGAGAACTTTTTCTTCTCATTCTCCATCCACCATAAAAGAGTCTTTACATGTATATATGATTTCCCAAGGAAAAAAAAACCCTAATCTAATCCAAAACCATTCACAACCAAATCTAACCCTGACAATTCATTAATTCCAATCCTAAACATTATTTACTAAAATATTAAATTTTGTATCAGTTTCAATAAATATTAATTGTTCATTTGGAATGGAAGCAAAATTTCATTAAAAAAGAAGCGAAACAAAGGGGGTTAAAGAAGCCAATAAAACCAAAAAGGACGATCAGGAATTTAACCACTTTCAATTCTGCTAAATAGCAAAAGAGACTATTGTTTCATTCCTTTCATATCAACAATAACCCCCCCTCATAGAGAAAGTTGACATGGTGTCCTTTGGCTTTTACCAAACCCAGCCCATTGACATATTTGGAAAAAGACCTGAATCAACTTTGGCATAACCCAATTAAACGTGAAGAACACAAATAACCTTCACCAAATATCCCTAATAAAATCGCAATGAAGAAAGTTATCTACAGACTCCTCACTTTGAAGGCAAACAATAAAAACATTGGAAATCACCATAAATCTTCTAATGAAATGTGTAAAAGTATGGACTTTATCCCTTCCCACAAACCAACTAAAAGCAATCACCCTCAGGACCCGAATAAGTCCAAATTTGCACTGTCAAAGCTCCATCGTCTCCCCTTATCCCCTGACATTTAATGAATAGAACAACTGAATGGAGAACACCTCCCTTCTATTGATGTTTAACTGACATCTGATTTTTTTCCCCTAGTTTTTGGGTTGCAATTATTCAGGAATTCCATAGAGCGAACAAATTCCTCGAACTCCGCTTTATTAAGAGAGTGTTTGAAAGCCCACGGCCAGGGTTACCTGGATGAGGGATCTCTTCAGTACAAGGTACAGGTACATAGTAGTTACTTCCTCCAACATACACTGGGGTAGGACCAAGCAGGTCAATCTATATTGCATGATGAACATTATTATTATAGTTGCATGATCCTTCAAAAAAATTATTATAGTTGCATGTATTGTATTATATGAATGGTACTGAAGTAATCAAAGAATAAATCTCAACATCTTACATATAGATTTGCATCACAACTTGGTCAACATTAAAATGACCCATAATCAAAATCACACTATTTGGAACAACAAACATTGGAGGTTTGGCAATTTAGGTCACATTGTCAATGACCACACCACTTGCAAACCAATTCTACTGAAAGCCTAGGAAACCATGATCTGCCTTTTGTCTCCCATTTCTCTATCAATATTTCACCAACATTTCTCCTCCCCCCACTATTGTGTTACAACCATTTGGGGATGCCATCAGGCACACAAATTCCTCAAACTCCTCTTTAAGAATGGTTCCCCCACTACCACATTGCACCTATTCGGGCATGCCATAAGGCACAAAAAATCCATAAACTCCTCATCCGAAGTCGTCCAAATCACCTAACTATTCTACCGAAAGCCTAAGAAACCATGATTTCCTTTTGGGTTCATTTGAATGCATGTAAAATTGAGAACACTTTATACCTAGAAACAGTTTCAAGTGTGAACTGATTGCATGCTATCCTGTTTGGCTTTAAAGAGGTAAAATGTTTATAGCTAAATAATTTTTGTGTTTGGCTAACTTGTAAAGTGTTTACAAGGTGGTATTCATACCACATAGAGATTGGGGCAGTAAATCTGCCAAAATCTTCAAATCGCATAAAAAGGGCTTGATTTTTTTTTTTTTTTTTTGTGGGGGGGGGGGGGGGGGGGGGGGGGGGGGGGGGGGCTTATGAGAGCATCAAGGGAAACACATGCTAGACGGATTGGACTAGTGTTCCACATATCAGCAATATTATTGATAATATCACCGATATTATTGAGTATCACCAGGCCAACGATACTGAAACTACTAGAAGTGTAAAAATTTCAAAATATTGCCAATACTTTCGATAATATCTGCAATGCTTGGTGATATTATCAATAATTCTGTTCGTGTGCGTCTCTTGGACAGGTTAGCTGTCAGGCACATACCAAGTGGGCCCAACAATTCTAGGTAGCATCATAATTTTCCATCTGAAAAAGCACTCTCCAGGAGTATCAGTTCCTGGACGCACCATTTGGTAAAATCCAATGTTGACAAACCACATATAGTCGTATATGCAATCGCTCAGGCCTAGGCTGATCGCTTATGCCAACGCATAATCGCATAATATGCAATCGCTCAGGCTCATGGCTTCTTTATTTTATTTTTTTAATTTTTTTAAAATTAAAAAAAAAAATCATAAATTTCTAAAAAATTAAGAAAACTGTCTAATTACTACAAGTGATTGGATTGAGTTTATTTACTGATTTAACTATAGTTTGACTATTAGAACATCTATACGTTGAGTACATTGAGTTATGTTATATTATATATAACAAAACAAATTTAAACAATCAACAAGTTACACCAAGAAAGAATTAATTATTGAAATCTACAAACATAGAAACTGTATTGATAACTTGAATCTTGATGAGTTGATGCATACAATACAAGTTACAACTTAAAATTTATTATAATCTATAACAAAATCATCGCATACTTCCTGCATGGCATATGTGATCACGGCATATGCAATCTAAGCCAATGTCTGCGATTGTGCAATCGCACATGACAACACTAGTAAAATCCTAATCCTAGAGGCAATTTGCGGTAAAAATCCCCTTATTTTTTGACAACACACATTAAGCCCCTATAGAATGGAGACTTATTATGTATAGTTGTTTCTTGCAATATTTCGATTCCTACATGTGTAAACATGTATCTTTTAACATCTCCTGAGGGTTCACTGAAAAATTCCACCTTTTTCCAAACATTTCCCCAATATTTCCCTCAAACAACGATATTTTTCCAAGCACCGACAAAAGCATCACGTGTTTGGAGGTTGTTAAATCAGCTCTGTTGGGTAAGTGAGTCTAGCATTTTAGGGTGGAAGCCTTTGGTTTGTGGAAGCAAATTGTTGAGGCTAAGTATGGTTTTTCTCCCTTTGATTGGAGGATTAATAATGCAACCATGCAGGGGCATTTTTCACGGTCCGGGCTTGAGTGGGGCAGCCCGTGTGACTCAGGGGGGGGGGGGGGGGGGGGGCACTCGGAGTGGGCGGCTCATGTGGGGTGGGTAGCCCATTCGACTCAGGCCCCACCCGTGCCAGTGGCCCGTGAGACTCTGGCCCCACCCGTGCGACTCGGGTAGCTTGTGTGACGCGACCCATGCGACTTGGGGCCCATGTAGGAGGGTTCGACCAGGGGCCTGGCCTAGCCTGGGCTATGAGATAAAAGGATATTCCTTACCTCCCCCATCAGTTCTGAAGCTTTTGGTGAGTTGGTCGGATGTCCTACGTCAATTAGAGAATCTTCCCTTTACCATTTACCGTGCCTTCTTCCTTTAGAAGGTTGCACGGGTGGCCCCAAAGGTGTTTCTTGGCTATAGTTTTGTTGTTGGGGAGGGCTCTAGGGTGAGGTTCCGGGATGATATTTGGTGTAGAGATTCCGCTTTTAGATCATCCTTCCCTACTTTGGCTATGTCCTGTGGCAAATATTTCAATAGCGAGTTGCTTTTCTTGTTTGGATTCTAGAGGTGTCTGGATCCCCCCTTATAGGAGGGATTTTAATAACTATGAATATGATAACTATTTGTGCCTTCTCTTTCAGTTGCAGGGGATCTCGACATCTCCAGGAGTTGAAGATTCCCTAGTTTGGTGCTTTGGGATCTCCAATAGATTCTCAATTCGTTCCCTATATCAGCATTTATCCCATTCTGGTCAAGGGGAAGATTGTCATCATACTTCATTCATTTGGTCATATGGGGCCCCGCCTAGAATTTCTGCCTTTGCTTAGCTCGTGGGGAGAAATAGGATTCTTACTACGGATAATCTTCAAAAGCTTGATTCTTCCCAACGTTTGTTTAATGTGTGTGTGTTGAAGAATTCGCTGACCATCCCTTCATTCATTGCTCCTTCTCCAAGGTGGTGTGGTCCAGAATCTTTCGATCTTTAAGTTTTTTTTTTTCGTGTGTGTGCGTGTGATGCTGAGTTCAATTGACAGTCTTTTCAGGATGTGGCAAGGGGAAAGGGGGGTAGGGAGGCTGGCCTTGCTTGCTTTGTTATGGTCAATCTGGCCAAAAAGAAACACTCAGCGTTTCCATAACCAAAGGGATTCAGAGGGCAAGTATCTAAATCAGGTCTTTTTTGTACATTTCAGAGTGGCCAGCTAAGGTCCTTTTTTAGTGCTTTTGGGTTTTTTTCCTGAGGGGGTTTTGGTTCTATTTTTCTTTCTTTCTTTCATTTTTTCCCTATTTGTTGTTCTGTTTTGTTTTCTTTTTCTTTTGTTTTGTTATTTGTCCCCAATAAAGATGCTTCACCTTTCATGTAACAATACTGATACTCTAAACACTATACCCTTCACCCATCACAATGGGCTCCACATAAAATCTGAAAGGTTTTTAATGGAAGGCTTCCCATTCCAAGTATTACCTATCATGTGGCCCACCCAATGATCAATTGGCCTATTTTTTGGGCTCAAAAGAGAGTATCAATGGACAAACACCATGGGCCCCACACACCATGCTTGTGTATCAACCACCATGCTTCAATATGCAGAATGTCTTCTTAGGTGTACAGACTTCTTATAATCTGAGACATAGGTTTTTCCCTAAAAAATAAATAAATAAAAAATAAAGAAGAAAAAAAAGAAGAGTGAGGCAAGAGGGAGTTTACCTATAAAGTGTTTACAACTTGTAAACACTTTACAGACAAATATTGCCACTCACGCACCTACCCAGTAAAGTGTTTACCTATAATCCCTTTAACCAATTGATTTTGCAGGCATCCAAAAGACCCCTTTCTAAAACGAGCTGATAGAAACAGGGTATAGTTGCACAAAATGTTAAGCAAAGCAATAACATATTCAAGTGCGGGGGCGGGAAGCATGTCTCAAAATTTTATCAAGTATAAACGGACAAAAAAAGCAATAAAGATCAAGGAGAAGAGCTTCCATTTGGTGAAATGAGAGGAAGTTCAAAAGGCTAAGGAAGCAGGAGCTTTAGGCATTTGGCAGAATCAAGGTAAAGAACAGAAGTTTGCACAATAAGTGGTGATGGGCTTGATGGCACTTTGGTAAGAAAAGAGATGCCATGTGGCATAAAGTGATTTTTGAGAAATATGGTGCAGCAAATAGGGGGTGGGGCCCACGTATTTTGCAAAGAACTCAAGCATCCAAGATATGGAAGGATATAGTAGGGATGGAAGATTACTCAAAACCATGGGGGAATATTCTAACAGAAGGCTTCGGGTTTTCTGTTAAGACAATCCACACTTTTGGGGGAAGATGGTTAGCTTGATAGCTATACCCACACCATCAGATTTCTTAGACTATACAGGCTGGTGAAAGAAGGACAATTTGGTAGAGTATGCAAGTTACACCGAGGACAACCTATCTCCGAACATTGTCCATAGAGAGAATTTGAATGACAAAGTGGAAGATTTGTTGGCTTTGTTCAGCATAATTTTTTTTTTTTTTTTTTTTTTTTAGAGATAACAGAAAATTTTATAAAAGAACTCGCAAGATGCGAAGAAAAACAAGAAAAGAGGAAAAACAAGAAAGAACAAGAAGGAAACCCAAGGCAAGGCCAACCCCTAGCCAAGGGGAACTAAGCAGCCTTTACATAAACAAACCAACCCGATATCAGATTCCTAATTTTAACAATGGCCATGGCTTTACTTTCCACTATATTTCTGAAGCACCGATCGTTCCTCATTTTCCAAACAACCCAAAAGACTGCCATGAGAAGCAATCTCCACTTAGCTTTTCCAATTTTGCCCGTCCCACCTCCATGCCAAGCCCAAAGCAGCTCTTCCACAGATTTCGGCATAACCCAATGTGTATGCAGCAAACTAGCAACCAAATGCTGTTTGCAAACTGACAATGAATGAATAGATGATCGATGGATTCCTCATCTCACATGAGGCAGATGTTGGGGAGAATCATCACTCTGCGCCGAAGATTATCAATTGTCAAAATACGCTTCCTACCAACAAGCCAAACAAAGGAAGCAACTCGAGAGGGGGGGGGGGGGGGCGCCGTAGTACCGGTGATGAAAAGGGTGAGGGGGGTTCACTGACTGATGCGCCAATGAGATAAGATAATAAAAAGAGCTGACTGAGAATTTGTGATCAATGATGATGCGATTTGTGATCAATTTGTTCAGCATATTAAATGCGATTGTGATCAATGATGATGAATTTGGGGTCAAGGACAGTCAACAGTCAGTTCAATTCCAAAAAGGTTTGTGTCACAATGATGTGATTCTAAGCTTGTGATCTTATAACATAAAGGTGTAAAATATCAAAGGTTATTACCATGGTATACAAAAAGGTTACATAATGGCCCTAACACGGAAACAGCCATAACCATTATGCAAAATGGGGCCGTAACAACCGTAACCGAAAAAACTGCCTGTAATGGCCCCGTAAGTGTAGCGGGGTCCCGTAATGGTCTCAAAACAGGTTTTTTCCAAAAAAAAAAAAAGCCATAACAGCCATAACAATCTGTATCATAATGGTAACGGCAGTGGCCATTACGGCCACTGTTACCGTTATGGAACACTGTGGTTAATGTTGATTGCACAAACTCTAAGGTCAAGGAAGAGGAACAAGTAAAGACTCACATTCTAAAAAGGTACACGTCAAAAAGAAATGATTCTAAGCTGGTAAGCTACATCGATGGTGTGGTTTTCCTAACTGGTGCCTCATCAAGTGATAGGTGGGTTAAAGAGGCCATCCACTATAAATAAAAATAAAATAAATTGCAACATGTGATTTTCTTGAGACTTCTGGTGCTTTAAATATTGGTACGTGCATTCATATTCTTGCAATTGGTTTCTCTACTCTTCTAGTTGCATTACAATTGCTCCCATGAATGACATTCCCCCAAATCTCAACTGCAAAACCTCCACAAACAGCTTCAGGCACAAAACCCAACAAACTGGTGGTTCTGATAATCTTGCAGCCCATCATAACGACATTCTTACATTCCCATAACATAGTGACCACTAGACCTGCTATAATGTAATCAACCAATGCAACAGTCTTTGAGGGAAAAATTTTACAATACTTCTTTATAAATAAATTAATTTTAAAAAAATGCTCCATCCTCATGCTGGAAACCTTTGGAGGAGAACCCATTCTTTTTTAATTTGCTGAGGGTCTTGCCAACAAGGTCTCCTTTAACATCATCTGGCTTGATCACTACAAGGTATGATCCATTCCCACTCTTCTTCTTCTTCTTCTTCTTTAACCCTGACCTTACTAGCTTTGAACCAATACTATGACTATTTGATGATAAAACTAAATGTTAACAGAAAGAGAAATCTCACTGCCTATGTTCTTAGGCATAAAATTTTCCTGTGAAACAACTAGTGAGGCTTGAGGAGTCTTTTTCTTTCTTTCGAAAGGAAAGCTTGAAGAGAGTGGAAAGTGAAATTTCTACCAAAATGACCACTTTCGATACCTTGGTCAATAATTCGTGAGAATGGAGAGATTGAGAAAAATGTTGTCCATAAAATTCAAGGTACGTGGAAGAAATTGAAGATGTGCCTCTGAAGTGTTATGTGATTGTCGTGTTCCAATCGAACTGAAAGGGAAATTTCATAAGATAGCTAAGCAACAACATGATCATAAGATGAGTGTAGCTGAAATGGGGATGTTGAGATGGAGCGAGCAGCTAGATAAGGAAGGGTGGAATTAGAAATGAATGCATTCAGCCAGACAAGGAAGGACAGAATTAGAAATGAATGCATTCGGCCAAACGAGGAAGGATAAAATTAGAAATGAATGCATTCAAGGGAACTCAGGAGTAGCACCAATAGGTAATAAGATGATGAAAAGTCGACTTAGATTGTTAGGTCATGTGAAACAAAGACCAAGAACTGTGCTAGTTAGGAGTGAGACGGTACAAGTTGAAGGCTCTAAGAGCATAAGGGACGGCCTAAAAGGACGTAGATGGAGGTAGTAAGAAAAAATTAGATGACCTATGGTCTAACTAAAGGTATGGCCCTTGATAGAGTGAAATGGTAAAACTAGATTCATGTAGCCAACCACAATGAATTGGGATAAGGCGTGGATGATGATGATGAACGGCTTGGGAAATCATGTGGCGCCTCAAAGCCATGATTTGCTAAATTTTCAACCTCACCTATATCATTGTATCATCTAGCATCTTCATTTTGTTAACCACTCAAAAACAGACAAGGTCAATCTTCACCTTTCGAAGACATCACCGAATTTCAATCTAATCATCTTTAAGTCCTCAGATTCAGTTGTTTATAAAAGACAAGTTAAATGAGGATATCACAAACCAACACGGCAACACCACCTATGTTTTTCAATACCAATCCTTTGATCAAGTTCATAGGTCATTCATGACGCCTATCACTTTTTTTCTTTTTTTCTTTTTTGTGAACAAAAACTGTGGTCATATACTCAAATTATTGGTTAACTTGTAAAAATTTACATTTAATATATAGAAATTTATAACCAAGCCCAAATAGCTAGGACAAGCCTACGACCATATGATGATGATCTACACATTTATACTTTGAAATATACACCAGTAATCATAGAAAATAATTGTGCATGCAATAATAATAATAACAACAACAACAACAACATGTTTGACACAATATTTTATTTGTTTTAATAAGTATTTAAGAGGATTTATACAGACTAAGTAGTTGTATTGGAGCGACCCAAATAAGCAAACTCCAATGGTACTGCGAACTAGTGCTGCCCGCCTCCAAGGTAACTTTTTGGATAAATCATGCAGTAAACAATTCTGCAATAACTTAAAAATTGAAAGAAATAATGACATACATGTTGGCTGTAATTAAGTTCTAGAGATGGTATATATCCGTTAGCCTCTCAAAAACAAAAGGCTCTACACCATAAAATACAAAATATTAGTGATATAGCAAACAATGGACACAATTACCAGAAAGCAAAAGCACCAAAAACTTCGTGGGAGCCCTTTAAAGAGCTCAAAAGAGGTCTGAAAAAGTACAACTTTAATGGATTATTCATAAATAGAACCTAACTCATTACTTACCATGTCTTCAATTGCAAATCGCTTTGTCCACTTGATAAGAATACCTGATGAAACAGATGTTTGTCTCACAGGAAAAGAGAATGTAAATCCAAGCTCCCTCTTGTCTTGTGTGAGCTCAAAATCATTGCCTTCTTTTTCCACAAAGTGTTCTAACATGGAGGCAATGAAATCAAATAGTTCCTGCAAAAGAAGAAGAAAAAAGAAGTCAATAGCAATTGTTCCGAAATCTGAAAGGCAGGCAAACAGATCATAGGAAGAAAAAAAACCAGCTATTGCAATGGCCGCAATAGTCTAAGTAAGCACAAAAGCCAAGTGGCATATGCTACTGATGCCAAAAGAAAGACCTAATAAAATTAGGTCAACCAAGCAGAACAAAAGCTAGAAAGAGAACAAGTCAGATACCTCGCTTGTGCTGGTCATCAAATGTTGGGGAATGGGTTGACGTTCGAGTTGGTGTCCCAAGATGGTTGATGTTTGACCTCCAAGTTGAACACGCAAGACTCTGAAGTTAGTGCCTCCCAGATCAAGCGCATAAAAAATTCCCTTTTCATTCCTGAGAGCACATCAGAAACACCAAAAAACATAAATAAGCACTTCACATTGTCAAATCACCACTTTCTCTAAAAGCTCGAGCTGTTAGAGGATGGTGTATCAATGTATATCAAGAGACTCTAACACTCCCCCACACGTGCGAGGTGGGGAACTCTGCACGGGAACATACTAGGCAAGGGTGGAGGAACACTTCAACTCAGACCATAAATGGCCCCCCATGGAAGAATATATTACAGTGGAACACTTCAACTCACACTCCACCCTTGCCCAGTATGTTCCCGTGCAGAGTTCCACCCCGCACGTGTGAGGGAGTGTCAAGTCCCTTGATATACATTGTTACACCATCCTCTAACGGCTCGAGCTTTTAGATCAAGCGGTTGTTTGACACACATCATTACCATCATGCAAAAAAAAAAATACAGTTAGCCACAACCACCACTCTAACACCAAAGAGAGGCAAGAAAAAGTAGTCACCTACATCTAGCAAAATCCAAACCCAGCTCTCCCTCTTAATGGAAACGAATCCAAACCAGCATCATACTCAGCCCCAAATTACAATTAACCTTCAGGACAAGCAAGTTTTGAATTTATAAAATTTTAGCTTCTCTTTAGTCTTTTCCAATATCAAGAAACAAAATAAAACCCAGGTCAAACATTGCATTCAGATAAAATTGACCCAAAAAACTAACAGATCACTATCATGAGATCATCCAACAAAGGGTGCAGTAAGTTTCTCTAATGATGTCTTGTGGGAGGTTTAATCAAACAAAATGATATGTGATTGACTAGCATTGATACAACTAAAATTGACCCCAAAAAACCAACTGATCACTATCATGATATCACCCAACACAAGGTGCAGTAAATTTCTCTAATGAGGTCTTGTGGGAGGTTCAATCAATCAAAATGATAAGTGATTGACTGGCATTAATACAGCTGCAAAAGCTGACCAACAACCAATGGCCCCATCAAGGAATGGACCATGCCCTAATATCTCTCCTATCAGTTGATCCTAGCCATCCAAAGAAAACAGCCAATTACAACCAGCGGCCCATATTTAACAGTGCCCAAGACATAAGGATAGGATTATCCAACCAGGGGGATTTTTGTTGCATCACCCACTCCCATCCAATATGGGTTTCATCAAATGAACAAACTGGATCACCAGAAGTGATCGTCACACATATAGATAATTGGACCAAGCAAATGCTCAATCATTCCTTTGTATGTCTCCTCATTAATGGCCCAAAGGAATCTCTTTTATACCTCACAAGCTAAGCTGTCAAGCACCCAAAGAAAAAGGATGGAAAAAAGGAAAAGGAATGTGTCTCCAAATCTGACCAATCGACATAAATTCGTAAGTAACTCCATTCACTTCAAAACAGACCCACCATCCCCCTATAGCTTCTTTATCATTCACTTTAACCCATTCATTCAAAACAAACAGCAACAAAATAATCATAACAACAATAACAATAATAATAATAATAATCTGCAAAGTTATTTAAAAGGAAATAAAAACCACAAAATGAGATTTTCAAAATCAATAAATAAAATAAAGAAACAAACACACCATACCAAAAATATAAATTAAATAAAGTAAGACCTACCAGACCTAACCATCAACACTTAAGAAACCAAATCCCTCGTGTGTCCATCCAACCCAGTTTCCGCATCATCTTTCTCACACCAAAACCAAATACAAGACTTAAAAATGACTATAATAGCACATCTTTAAGAAATAAAAAAGAAAAAAAAAAAAAAAAAAACCAACACCACCACATCCAATAAAACCAAACAGAAAAGTCAAAATATAAAATTTTGAAAAAAAAATAAAATTACACATATCAGTCATCCAATCCATCAAAGCAAAAGAAAATAATACCAAAAACCCAGCAATATTTTCTCTTAAAAAACACAAAAATCACGCAGGAAAAACTCCAAATGCCCAGAAATCAATACAAAACTAAACAATCATCAGAAACAATACAAAAAACAACAAAAAAGAGAACATCGCAAATCACAAAAGCAAGAAAAATCTCATTATATACCCATTTGGGAGTTTATCGACGAAGGTGAGCAGCATCTTGAGCTTGCTCCCGCCTTCCGACGCCAGTCCAGCATGCATCTCCACCGCCATCGCATCAACCACCTGCCTCAACCTCCCTATCGATGTCGAGCACCCGTCCTCGAATTCCCTCAAAACGTCAACCACACGGTTCCACTTGCGCCGACTCTTCGCCCTCCGGCTCACCAGAATCGCAGCGATCGTGCACGACGCGACTGCGCAGCTCACCGCCAGCCCAAAAGCCGCCTTCCCCACCATTTCTCTACCCCTTCCAGTCAAGCCATCAAAGCAAGAAACTAAGATTTCCCCCCCTCCCTACCTCCTCCTCTCTTATTGGATCGAAAGGAAATGGCGGAAGACGGAGTGTTTGGGGGGGCGGGAAACCAGACGCAGACGAACTGTTCGATGAAATGAGCAGGAGAAATGGAGAAAGGAAGAGAAAATCGGAGGAGGGGAGAGGTTTTGGAAGCTGCGTTCGCTGGTCTAAGTAGTGTTGGAAAGCGAAACTGGGGATACTTATTTAAAGAGGGAATGACGGATTTGCCCCTGGGAAATCTTAGAAATGACTAGTGTTGCTCGTTTATGGAGAGTTAATGGCATTTGACTTGTGTCGGTTGCGTTGGTTTGGTGGATTAACGGATAGGAGATTCGCACAAAGAGAGATTCCCAAGCGCGATTCTCGTCGAGTGTGAGAACCTGCCTCACTTGTAAGACATCTAAACCGTTGATGATAATGATCTGAGGAATAGAGATCCTTTTTCCAAATGTTTGGGTCGATTATATAACAATGACTTGTTACAAGAAATCACCGTTGGTTTAAAATCAATGTAGGAATATGGCCCACCTGATGAGTGGATCAGATTGATTTTCTGCTTAGTCTAATATTCGATGTGGGATCAACGTAGAAATATGGCCCATTTGATGCTTAGAGCTGCAAATCGCGTTTTCAATCTCACCTCCCGCGATGCTTTGATATTGGGCATTTTTACTCTACGGTAATGGTTTAGTAGTCCGCAGGACTATGGACATTGATGGCTCCCGATGTGAGAATTACAGTGATGGTACCACGCTATCTACCATCAACTTACCAGATTGGTGAGGAATGAACTGCATCCGTCGATTTTTGGATTGATGTGGCGTTGTGGTGGTCGGGTTTGGAAACGAACTATAATTTTGGGTGCTCCTGCGGGTTACCCTTTTACTCTTTTACCTTGGGTTGCCGTTCCGGAAGGACGCGATTATCCTACAACTGTGTTGTAGAGAGCCTGTGCCAGAAAAGCTCTGTGGGGCCCACCGTGATGTGTGGATGGCATCAGCTCCGTCCATTTGTTGGGCCAGCTCATGTTAGAAAGTAAGCCCAGAAATCTAGCTGATCAAAAATTCAGTTGGGCAACACCATACAGAATAGTGAGGATGTGGACGCTCACCATGCCAACCTTCCTGGGCCCACTGTGATGTTTATATTACATCCAACCCTTTCATAAAGTGGGTCCCCATATGATGAAAGGAAAAACAAAAAAATATCATCTTGGTCCAAAACTTCAAAGTCAGAACGTTTTAATGGTAGGCAACACCATCCCAGGCCCACTTGGGTGTTATTTTTACCCAGTGGATAAAGTAATATATGCTTAGACTTCTATACTTACCAAAAATAGGAAGCTTAATAAAAATAATAAGACATGTTATCCTTCCAACTCATTCTAGGGAGCTCAGATAGGATATTAAGATAAGTACAGACTCTTTAAATCATGAAATGATTAAATGATAGCAAATTCAAAATAAAAGCAAAAAGACATGAGGTAAGACTACACTCTTCAAGAGTGCAACAAAATAATTTACCAAGGTTGCCATAGTAACTTAAAAATAAATAAAAAAATATTAAATAATTAACATGGCCATTAATTGAGCCACTCGCAAGATGTTATCTAAAACAATCATATGATTCTTAGAGGGTAAGGTTCATCCTCCTGAAATGGGTTGCATCTTGCCTTTTGTATGAGTAAGAACCAACATATTCACCACGTAGGTGAGGCATAGGCCATCCACCCGACACGATAGTAACGAACCACATTCATGTGTAGGCATTAAAGTCTTATTTAATTTTTTAATTATAAGAATAAAATATTATAAATAAGTAATGATTACTTAGACTTGTAATGGTATGATAACATCACTTACAGTTGGCTATTTCACCTTATAAAAATGGTAAGTTCATAATATGAAAATGTAATAATTATAATTTACTTATTTCTTTTATAAGTGTACTTGGCTTTCAATTTACAAACCACAATTCATGTTTAAACAAATATCTGGAAATGATAATAATAACCCATTTACTTTGCATTTTATAGGAAATTGAAAAATTAACTAGCGCTAAAATCATAATGATAGTATTTTTATATTATTTTAATGTCAAATCATCATGAAAATACATTGGTGTTACTATTTCAATTTGAAATTTTGATAATAATTACATGAAAAAAAAAAGTGCAATGGTTAGATAATAATTGTATCCTAAATAAAGTTGTATTTGACCAATGATTCCAATGTTTGATTTGGTGGCAATGAAATTGTTTGTGAAATAAATAGCCTTTGAGCAAATTTGAAAAGTTATTAAAGGAAAATGCTCTATGCTCTTGGTGCTTCTAGTTGTATTGGTCTACTTGGACAATCCAATTCACCAATCCATGTTATTTATTAGGTCCAAACCATTGATCAATGGCTTTTAATATGGACGGTCAAGATTGTTTATGCAAAACTAAGTCTAATCACTAATCTATTCTATCTATTTGTCGGTGCCTGTTATGGATAACTCATAGTTATGAATAATCACTTTTTTCGTGTGATCATAGTCATTTCATCCATTGCTTGAAAAGGGATTGGCTATATAAGATAGTCCAAGATTAATAATAAATTAGATCATCCAATTTGTGAAATTTTTCGTCGAGTCTATGAAAGATGTTATAAGGGCCTATTTGGCCAGCGGGATTAAATAGTATGGAATTACAGTAGATGGGATTAACATTATTATTGCACAACGATTATATGCCTAGAAATACCATGGTATTTTGATAATCCAATTCTCATGCTTGGGATCAAATTCTTCCTCAAGCAAAAACAAAATATTAAGCAAAATCCTGTTTGATGGATGATGGATGATGGATTTGCAACTAACGAACCAAATTCATAGCTGATGTTATTCACTGCACACGTATGCAACTAAAATGTTAAGTGTAAAGGATGCATATGGATGGACCGCATGGATAAAACACATGCATCAATGTGGGGCCCACAAATGTAGTGGATTTCAAAATCTACCGAAAATCTCACATGGTACCAATTGCAATTTTGTTCCACTTAATCTCATTTAATCCCGTGTCTCCAAACATCCCATGAAATTTGCATGGAACCAAATGCAATTCTATGAAACTTAATCATTCCTAAGTCCACGTACCAAATAGCCCAAGCTTAATAGGCAAATCAAATTGATTAATTGAATCGTTCAAATCAATTCCTTTTTAGCTTTCAAGCTACTTGACGACAAATGATAGACTTTTAACCATCCACTCATTCCTATAATTATTAGTAGTAAGCGACAATGTAAAAATTATACAAATTAGATATCCCAAACATCCAATCAGCATGGAAAATGGATGGTCAAGATTAAATGAAAAGATGCTTTAACTTCAATTATCATAATCAAACAATTTGACAAATTCACCTTGTATTGCTTGTAATTTCAAAAATAGCACTTTGGTTTGGTGATTCTAGCCATGTGACATATGGCTCATGAATGACATATACTTGCAATAAATTTGCTCCATTTAAAGAGTTAGGATCATCTATTTGCGTTATGTCCTGCTTCCAATAATACTATTGAATGAACGGCCTAATTGATAATTGGGTGTCTCACATGTCATTCAAAAAGGTTAACATTGCTAGCAAAACACATCATATAATTTTGGTTATCCTCTTTGAAGCAAACCTATGGCATAGATCACTACACCCACCAAACCATGTGCCCCACTTGTATAAGTGGGCTCATAGTATCCTTAGGCCAGTTGTCAAAATATTATTGAATGAATGGCCCTAATTAATAATTGGACATCTCACATGTCATTCAAAAAGTTAAGACTGTTGGCAAAACACATCATATAGCTTTGGTTGTCCTATCCAGGGCAAACTTATGGTTTAGATCACTAAACCATGTACCCCACTTGTACAAGTGGGCTCATAGTATCCTCAAGCCAATTGTCAATAATATTATTAAATGAACAGCCCTAATTGATAGTTGGGCGTCTCACATATCATTTAAAAAGGTTAAGATTGCTAGCAAAACACATCATATAATTTTGGTGGTCCTCTTCAGAGTGAACTTACAGCTTAGATCACTAAACCAACTAAACCATGTACCCCACTTGTACAAGTGGGCCCATAGTATCCTCATACCAATTGCCAATAATATTATTGAATGAACCGCCCTAATTGATAGTTGGGCATCTCACATGCCATTTAAAAGATCAAGACTTAGGGCAAAACACATCAAATAATTAAGGCCATCCTCTCCAAAGCGAACCTATGACTTAGATCCCTAAACCAACTAAACCATGTGCCCCACTTGTACAAATGTGCCCATAGTATCCTCAAGCCAATTGTCAATAATAATATTGAAGGAACTACCTACTTCCAATAAAATTATTAAATGAATGGCTCTAATTAATAGTTGGGCTTTTCACACGTCATTCAAAAAGGTCAAGACTACTGGCAAAACACATCATATAATTTTGAGTGTCCTTTCTGGAGCTAGCGAACCTATGTCTTAGATCACTAAACCAAATAAACCATCTGCCCCACTTGTACAAGTGGGCCCATAGTATCCTCATGCCAATTGTCAATAATATCATTTAATGAATGGCCCTAATTGATAGTTGGGCATCTCACATGTCCTTCAAAAAGGTTAAGACCGATTGCAAAACACATCATATAATTTTGGCCAGCATCTCCGGTGTGAACCCAAAACTTAGATCACTGAACCAACTAAACCATGTGCCCCACTTGTACAAATTTGCTCATAGTATCCTCAAGCCAATTGTCAATGATGTTATTGGATGACAGACCTGCTTCCAATAATATTATTAAATGAACGGCCCTAATTGATGGTTGGGCTTTCCACATGTCATTCAAAAAGTTCAAGACTACTAGCAAAACATATCATATAATTTTTGCCGTCCTCTCCGGAGTGATCCTATAGCTTAGATCACTAAACCATGTGCCCAACTTGTACAAGTGGGCCCATAGTATCCTCAGGCCAATTGTCAATGATCCAAGCCTTTAATATGATGTGTAATTCAGTGAATGACCCATTTCCTTGAAACATATGGGATTGGATATCCCATTCTTACAGACTCTGGCTTTTTTCCTTTGTTTTTTTTGAAATCGAAACCTCTTGAATTAGAGATCCCATTCTCTCATTTCTCTGGCTTTTTAAGGCTTGATGTGAAAAGATGAGACATTTCTTTATTTTTAACCATCTATTTCTAGGCCACCAATTGAACGGTTAGGATTACTCGATCAACGAAATTTTGGGTGTGTAGCCTATCCACTGCAAGGCCAGGCAGATGAATGGTCTGGATCAGTGGAAAGAGGTCACCACTTGTACGAACTCAAAACACAAGGATGCCACAAGTATCTCTGCCGAGCATCGTACACTTCCTCTCTTAAGATGGGTCCTCACGTTCTGTTTGTTCTCTTCTGCTTACTAAACGGTTGTAAAATCCCCACAATACATCTTTCATAACTGAAAGGCAATCAAGACCATCCAAAACGTGGGCCACACTGCGGATGGAGCACAGTCCAAAAATCACATCAATCAGACACTACTATCCAAACTTTCCCCATTGAATTCCGATGCCGATTATTTTCTTCTCAACCATCGGATTATTGAATGCCAAATCAATGATCAAGATCACTCTGACAATGCTATCTAGGTGTTGTACTTCATCCACAGTGGGGCCCACGATTCCGATGGCATATATTAGTGCACACATAGGCCACGCTGAAGATTCCGATGGTTAATAAATGCTTGCAAACGCACACTGTAGATTCGTTATAATTACGGAATTGCCCTGCTACAAACGAGTGGAATCAACGAGCAACTTGCATGATAAAAATAGGTTGACGTCGTTGACGAAAATCTCCTCCCAAATTACCAAACTACCCTCTCTTTGAATGAGGGCTGATTTGAACGGAAAACGCTTGGGTACATCGCGTATGTACCTATCGGAGTCATTTTCTCCATCATGTGGGGGAAACAATCAAACAAGAATGAAATCCAAACCGTCCATCCGGCACATCATTCCTCTTTTGGTATTGGTTCCAAAAATCAGGATGATTCAACATTCATATGGTCCATACATTTAAATTCGTGTGGTATGGACGACTTGAGAATTGGAACAATGTTTTTATTTGGTAATTCCTTCATCCTGATAAGGGACATCAGATGAATGGATGGGATCTAATATAAACACTACGATGGACCCTACATAATCTAACAGTGGGTTACTATGTGGTCCTATGAGTTTTGGATCATTATTAATTTTTTTTTCTAGGGTTTAAATGAGGCATTGTACATGATGGACGGTTTAGATCTTATCATAATTCGACCAACGTAATGCACTGTAGCCGAGAGTGACTCAAGCGATGTACGGACGCGACGTACGCTACGGCGGCTGGGCTTGAAAGTTGAAAGAGAAATGACACGTTGTTCTCTTCTTAATTCCTGTGTGTTGTGACGCGTCGTATGGTACGTTGCCAGAGTACAAGAGGTGTGCACATGCACCATGACATTTTGCACGTGCCATTAAGGCAGCTGAGTCCAAACCACCAGAATGGTGGGGCCCACACTAGATGGAGGGGTAGCCCTAGATCGGCTCGGCCATGTAGGATCGTATGGTGCATTCAGTGCTATCAGTCTAGTGTGGGCCCTGTTTTCTTATAAGTGGGTGTAGATGAGATGGATAGGACCCTTTCACAGAAATGGAACTTTAAAGGCAGGGAATTCAATCTAGAGCTTTTCAAATGGAAGGTCTCTAGATATAATTTAATTGAATTAATTCTGTCGGCAATCTGAACCGTTGAATTTATTAGATATTGATTAGATGGTCAAAACTGTTCAAACAATACAGTCTGGGCATCTTTGCGTCCCAATGCAACTCAGATCACTCCCACCAACAATGCTATAAAGTGCAATTTAAAGAAAAATGCCCATACACAGTTGGCTGTACTCTCAACTAATTGGCGTGTGGGGCCCACCATGGTGTTTGAACAATATATAACCAGTTCATCAAGGTTGTCCACCGTGAAAATGGAATGTTTGGAAAATCTGGTTAATCTAAGTATCAAATGGGGCACACCATAGAAGACCATGAACCACTACCCAAAAAACTCATGTCGAGGTGAGCCATCTCATCTTCATGGTTGGGTCCACCTGATTTTTGGGGCATCCCCATTTTCATGGTGGGTAAACTTTGTTAGATGGTAAGAAAAATGCCCACACAAAATTGGCTATACTCCTAACTAATTGGCGTGTGGGGCCCACCATAGTGTTTGTATATTATATCGCAACTCAACAAGATTGTCCACCAGGAAAATGGAATGCCCAAAAATCTCGTTAATCCAACTATCAAATAGGGCACACCATAGATGACCACAAACCACCACCCAAAAAACTCCATATTTACGTGATGGTTGGGTTCACCTGATTTTTTGGGCATCCACGTTTCCATGGTGGGTAAACCTTATTGGATGGTAAGAAAAATGCCCATATAGAATTGGCTATACTCCCAACTAATTGGTGTGTGGGGCCCACCACGGTGTTTGTACAGTATATCGTAGTTCAACAAGGTTGTCCACCATGAAAATGGAATGCCCAAGATCTGGTTCATCCAACTATCAAATGGGGGTACACCATAGAAAACCATGAACCACCACCCAAAAAACCTCATATGACATGGAGCATCTCATCTAGAGGTGGGCAACGATCCGGGACGAGCCGAGTTAGCCTCAGTTTGGTTTGGTTTGTTTCTGGACCACCGCAGTTTGTGGATCGGTTTGGTTTGGGTTTCGGGCCGACCCATGCGGCCCGAGTTTGGTTTGCTCCAAAAAAATCTGGTTCGAGCTGGGATCGGCTTGGTTGAAAATTTCGGTTGAAAAAAACCTGGCCGGGCTGAGTTCAAATAGACGGTGGCTCTTTTTTTCCTTATTCACTTAAATAGAAAAGAATTTCAAAAGTTAGAAAAAAAAAGTACAAACATATCTTACTATATGATGTTTAACATCCTCCAAAAGAGTGCACCTTCAAAATAGACATGTAAGAGTATTTTCCAAACAAAAGTACCCAAGCATAATTTTACAAGTGCAAGGAAACAGTGTGCATTCATGTATATGTATGAAGTATTATCCATGTCATCATGTATATGTATTATGTATTATGTATTATCCATGTCATCATATATATGTATTATGTATTATCCATGTCATCCATCTGTTTTACGTATCATTTTAGGACATGATCCCAAAATGGAATCATATCCAAAGCTCAAGTGGATCACACCACAGGAAACAGTTTGCTTATACTCTACGAGCCGAATCAAACCGAGCTGAATCAAATTGAGCTTCGAGCCGAGCCGAGCCGGAACTACCCTAGTTTGAGTTTGGTTTGTTTTTTCAAACGAGCTTGACTCGGAGGCTTGGTTTGGTTTGAACTTCCATTCGAACCAATCCAAGCCGAGCATTTTCAAACCAATCCGAGCCGAGCTTTCGAGCTAGCTTGGTTTGTGCCCACCTCTAATCTCATCTTCATAGTTGGTCCACCTGGTTTTTGAGGCATCCATGTTTTCATGGTGGGTAAACCTTGTTGGATGGTAAAAAAAATGCCCACACAAAATTGACTGTACTCCCAACTAATTGGTATGTGGGGCCCACAATGGTGCTTGAATGATATATAACCAGTTCAACAAGGTTGTCCACTAAGAAATTAGAATGTCCCAAAAATTTGGTTAATCCAACTATCAAATGGGGCACACCATAGAAGACCATAAACCTTCACCCAAAAAAATCTATGTCCATGTGGGGTATCTCGTCTTCATGGCTGGGTCCACCTGATTTTTGGGGCATCCACGTTTTCATGATGGGTAAACTTTGTTGGATGGTAAGAAAAATGCCTGCATAGAATTGGTTGTACTCCCAACTAATTGGTGTGTGGGGCTCACCACGATGTTTGTATGGAATATCGTAGTTCAACAAGGTTGTCCAAAATGAAAATGGAATGCCCAAAATCTGGTTAATCCAACTATCAAATGGGGGTACACCATAGAAAACCATGAATCACCACCCAAAAAACCCCATATGACATGGGGCATCTCATCTTCATGGTTGGGTCCACCTGATTTTTTAGGCATCCACGCTTTCATAGTGGGTAAACCTTGTTGGATGGTAAGAAAAATGCCCACACAGAATTGACAATACTCCCAACTAATTGGTGTGTGGGGCCCACCATGGTACTTGAACAATATATAACCAATTCAGCAAGGTTGTCCACCAAGAAATTGGAATGTCTCAAAAATCTAGTTAATCCAACTATCAAATGGGGCACACCATAGAAGATCATAAACCTCCACCCAAAAAACTCTATGTCAAGGTGGGGCATCTTGTTTTCATGGCTGGGTCCACCTGATTTTTGGGGCATCCACGTTTTCATGGTGGGTAAACTTTATTAGATGATAAGAAAAATGCTTACACAGAATAGGCTAGACTCTAACTAATTGATGTGTGGGGCCCACCATGGTGTTTGTACAATATATTGTAGTTCAACAAGATCGTCCACCATGAAAATGGAATGCCCAAAAATCTCGTTAATCCAATTATCAAATGGGGCATACTATTGAAGACCACAAACCACCACAGAAAAAAACTCCATATTTATGTGATGGTTGGGTTCACTTGATTTTTAGGGTATCCACGTTTCCATGGTAGGTAAACCTTCTTAGATGTAAGAAAAATGCTCGCATAAAAGTGACTGTACTCCCAACTAATTGGTGTGTGTGGCCCACCACAATGTTTGTACGATATATTGTAGTTCAGCAAGGTTGTCCAATGTCCACCATGAAAATGGAATGCCCAAAATCTAGTTAATCCAACTATCAAATGTGAGTACACCACAGAAAACCATGAACCACTACCCAAATAACCCCATATGACATAGAGCATCTCATCTTCATGGCCATGTCCACCTGATTTTTGGGGCATACACAATTTCATGGTGGGTCAACCTTGTTAGACGGCAAGATGTCATACCAACACTATGGTGAGATGCCCACATGCAGATTAATAGGCCATACAACTAGGTGGCCAAGGTTGTCCAATGTCCGCCATGAAAATGGAATGCCCAAAATCTAGTTAATCCAACTATCAAATGTGAGTACACCACAGAAAACCATGAACCACCACCCCAAAAACCCCATATGACATGGAGCATCTCATCTTCATGGCCAGGTCCACCTGATTTTTGCGGCATACACAATTTCATAGTGGGTCAACCTTGTTAGACGGCAAGATGTCATACCAACACTATGGTGAGATGCCCACATGCAAATTAATAGGCCATACAACTAGGTGGCCAAGGTTGTCCAATGTCCGCCATGAAAATGGAATGCCCAAAATCTAGTTAATCCAACTATCAAATGTGAGTACACCACAGAAAACCATGAACCACCACCCCAAAAACCCCATATGACATGGAGCATCTCATCTTCATGGCCAGGTCCACCTGATTTTTGCGGCATACACAATTTCATAGTGGGTCAACCTTGTTAGACGGCAAGATGTCATACCAACACTATGGTGAGATGCCCACATGCAAATTAATAGGCCATACAACTAGGTGGCCAAGGTTGTCCAATGTCCGCCATGAAAATGGAATGCCCAAAATCTAGTTAATCCAACTATCAAATGTGAGTACACCACAGAAAACCATGAACCACCACCCCAAAAACCCCATATGACATGGAGCATCTCATCTTCATGGCCAGGTCCACCTGATTTTTGCGGCATACACAATTTCATGGTGGGTCAACCTTGTTAGACGGCAAGATGTCATACCAACACTATGGTGAGATGCCCACATGCAGATTAATAGGCCATACAACTAGGTGGCCAACTGGCCATTTCTCAAATTTAAAAGCCGAGCAGGCTCTACAAATGGCACGTGTGGATAGAGATTGCTCTTCCAACCTTTTTTTTCTTCTTCTTCTTTTGTCAGTCTCACTTGGATGAAAGTGATTGGCCTACAAACGTTCAGCTTATTGAAAGGAAAATGGTAAAGGTTTTAAGTCATAAACATTGAAAACCAAAACCGGTCAAGAAAAAAAGGCATCGTGATATTGATGATTGCAATGGAAGCTATGACTTTATCTTGGGTTTTTCATTTTTTATTCATTTTGTAATTGGATATCTACGGATTGTGAAAACTCCTTTTATGTCCACCATCCAAATGGTTAGATCTTCTATATCTTCTAAAATTGCCTATATATATATAATGGAAATAAAACAAAAGGCTATGGAAAAAATCTAACTTATATCACTCCAACCAACAATCCAACAATACTATAAAGTGTTACTTAAAGAGATGTTCATACACAGCTGGTTGTACTTCCAGCTAGTTCATGCGTGGGCCCATCATAGTGCTTGTACGACATCTCACCCATCCAGAAAATCAGTTGCCCATCATGATGGTGGGATGTGCAAAAATTAAGTCGATTCAACTATCAAATGAGACACACCACAAAAACAATGAACTACTATCCAAAAAACCTTGCATTCATGAGGGGCATTCCTGACTTGATTTTTGGGGCATCCACATTTTCATAGCTGGAAAACCTTGCTGGACAGATAAGCTGTCATACAAAAACTATAGTGGACCCCACATGCCCATTAATAGAGTATACAACTGGGTGACCCTTATTTTTTTATTTTTCTTTTTTCTTTTGGGAAGCAAGGGAGGAGTGCTATCTTATTACTAACCCAGGGTTTAAGTTAAAAAGATACAATAAGGAAAGTAAACTTAGAGAAAAAAGAAGCAACCCACATTATAAGCTTAGGGGAAAAAGGAAAAAAAAAAAAAGGAAATAAAAAAAGGAAGAAGAGAAACATCTATGGATACACAAATGCAACTTACACAAATGCACTTCGAAAAGCCTTCCCACCTTTTATCTTTCTTTTGTTGTTACTTGGATGAAAGTGATTGACCTACAAACAGTCAGCTTATTCAAAGGAAAATGATAAACGTTTTAATTAACAAAAATTCAAAATCATGACCAGTTAAGAGAAAGAAGTGTCGTGAGACTAAGAATTGCAATGCCAGCTATGACTCTTCTGTACGTGGGTTTTTTATTTTTTATTTTTTATTTTTTGTAATTGAATATCATTGGCTTGTAAAACTCTTATATCCACCATCCAAACAGCCGGATCTTCTATATTCTTTAAAAATGACAATGAATAGGCTTATATCTCCAACCCATGTAGCCAGATCAAGAGGATCTCATGGACATTAATCCAATGACTATAGATCTTATTAAACAATGTTTTAAAATTTAGTTGTCTTCCATCCACCACTCTCATTGATTCTGCGTCCAATCGCTAATTTAAACCATTCAATCTCAACCTGTATAAATAAATAAAATGATAAAAACTAAGCAACTAGACTCCCACTTTCGATTCATAAAAAACTAGTCATAAACTCGAATCAAGTAGACTAGAACTACGCAACTAAACACACGTTGCAAAATTGTTAGTTTATCTAATTTACAAAATAAATTCAATGGCACCGCCAAAGGCATTATAAGGGAGTGTTTGGTTGGTCAATTGAATCATTATTTATTGGACACTTTAGCATGTTGCACCCCACTTCAATCTATGTGGCGGCGTGGAAAACGGAAACCGCATTAACCAGATTCCCACTCGTCCCACCTTTAATTCCTTTCCCATCTTGATTGCGAAATAAGAACATATAATCTTACTATCAACTTTAGTGGACCACATACGATTGGCTCTAAAGGGAGAATTATACACATCCAAACGCGCTCTCTAAAAATGCGAAAGCTACATTATTTTGGGTCGAGCCCCAAAAGAGTTACATCAGATGTAACAGTAGCCTGTGGTCAAGTCGCTTGGAGCCGTCACGCGTGTGAATCTATAGAGAAAAGGCTTAAAAGAAAGGGAGATGTGGACAGCCGTTTGGATGATTAGGACCCCACAAACCCCATGTTGCAAAAATCAAAATTCCTTCATTTGGGTTTCATTGGCAATTGTATTGATTCTAAGGGCATTCTCGTTAATATAAAGTGATGGCAAATATGTAGTTTTCTAAAAAATAAGACCTCTTTAGCCATATCCAGGGAAAAGGGCAGAATAAATTCCGCATGGATGCATTTGCCATTGAAGAAAAAGGTAAGGGTAGAAATGTCCAAGGGCACCTTTTCGTCAATATCCTCCTTACCTTGAATAAAAAACTATTTTTTTTTATTAAAGGAGTTATTTAATACTCTGGCCGTAGATGACGCTTGATACACGGGCACAAAGACATTGTCCAAATGGATTATATATACTCAAAATAAACCGACTAAATCGTGTAACCCATTGAAAGTAATTAATATTATGAAAATAATATTGTTAAAATAATAAAAACCTCTGATTCATGGACAGTAGTTTTTTAGAAATAAAACCATTGGATATTTTCATTTTTAACCGTCCAATAAATGTCCATAAATCTACTAACTACACAATTACATAACAGTAATGTTTTTTTCCATAATAAATCCAGTTTCTTGTCTGTAACTTGGAAGGTTTATATGAACTAATTTATTAAAAAATGCAAGTTCTGGGTAATTTATTACTGCCTGCGTATCATCCATCACGCTCTGCCAGAGTATCAGGTATTTCTCCTTTTCATTCGCTAGGAATCGTCGGATTTCTCAACTGTACTCGAGTTTCTTGTTTGAAGAAGTGGACCATACTATTTAACTGGTGGGCCCACCGTGAGCCGAGGGTGGGCCATTCAAGTTTATAGATTGTTGAAATGTATAAATGGTTCATAATGAAATGAAAAGGTACGAAAATTAACGGACAGGATCATCAAGTGTATGGGTTTTTGAGATATAGACCATCCAAGGTGTGGCCATTCAAACCAACGGTTTGGATCAATGAATAATGGGACCCACTTGGAAAGAATGAAAACCCGAGTATGGTGTGAATGTACTCGGGTAAGGAGAGAGGGTGATATTAAAAAGCGGGGGACAGCGCGGCTACCGTTCTCGACAGACGAACGGCAACAGTAGCTGAGAATCCGCCGTCGTACGTGCCAGCTGTCCTCCGCTAATTCCAGCTAAGCGAAAAAGCTACACCGTACGTATTTTTCAGGAGAGAGAAAAAACTAGGAAAAAAATAAAAATGAAACTCTTTGGTTGCCTGGTGGTCCAAACGGGCCACGTGATTGGGGCATTCTTTAAAAACAGAGAATGCAAGCTGGCCTTGCACGTGTGAGAGGTTGGGGGGTGTGTGTGGGTGGGTGGGCCCCACTCATCAGGTGAGCCACATTTCCGAGTTGGGTGTTGATAGTTGGACGAAACTAGAGATCTGTGGGGCCCACCGTGGTGTATTGGTCCAACGGTTGGCAGAGCTTTTGATGTCGAAAACCAATGGACGGTGTGAATTGAACGCCCGCCGCTAAAATTTGTGATCCCAACCCATGCCAAGTGGCCTTATGAACGGGTGTAATGATGTGTAAATATCATGGGGGGCCTAGGAAGATTTCAACGGTGGAGCTTTCATGGTTGTCGTTTCTTGCAGCGTGGCCCGCTTGAGTTTTGCGTCTACCTCATGGAAGGGTTGCGTAGTGCTGACGTCACCACTAAGTTGGCCCTCCATGGCCACCATGGTGCATGTGTTTTATCCGTGGTCCATCCATTTTTCTAGATCATTTCAGATTGTGGGGTCCACCTTCATGTATTTTCCTTATATCCATGCCGTACAACCGTTTCGGTAGCTAATTCTAGGGCATTATCTTGTAAAATAAAGAAGCACATTCGAATCTTAAAGTGAACCGTAACATAGAAAACTGTGGTGATTGAATCCCCATCATTAAAACATTCTTAGGAGCCAGTGAGATATTTATTTGCCATCTAAACTTTTGATAAGTTCACTAACACTTGAATGAAGAGCCCACACAAATTCCAGCTTGATCTAAAACTTTCGTAGGCCACAAAATGTTTTTAACGATCAATCACCACTGTTTCCTATGGTATGTTCCCATTAGCTTCAATTTTTGACATCCTACCCTAAAATAGGCTGTCAAAACGGTTTAAATAATTTGGATGTACATACATCAAGGTGGGCACACAGTCTTGATTCCACCCACCGCGGTTGATTCAGTATTATGTAAGATTTGAATCTGCCTCACTTTTAGGCTCATGCCCTAAAATGAGCTGTAAAATGAAACGATTGCATGGGGCCTACGTTGTACCCACCAGTAGCAACCACCAGTAGCAACCTCGGTACGGGTAAAGTCAGTATTCAATCCGCGTCCTACATGCCCCTGTTTTGTGGGAGTGGACTAACCCAAGATGGTGCGGCTTTTATAGTAGGGCCCACCTTAATGTATGTATTCAATATCTACTCCATTCATCTGTTTTGACAGATCATCTTAACGGATGAACCCAAAAATAATGAAGATCCAATTCTATGTGTACCATATTATAAGAAACAGTGGCGGTTGATCATTAAAAATTTCTTCTAGGCCACAAAGGTTTCGAATCTAGTACATATTTGTTTTTTTACTTTTTCAACTTGATTTTTTTTACCTTATAAATAGGTTGGAGGAAGTATAAATATTATGGTGGGTACTAAGAAGTTTTTAATGGTAGCCCATTCAATCGCCATTGTTTTCTATGTTATGGTTCACCTTCAATTTGGAGCTGCTTCATTTTTGGGCTCATTCCCTAAAATAACTTGTCAAAACGGATGGACGGCGTGGATATACAAGAGACTCATTAATGTGGGCCCCACAGTAAGGGATGCACCATCATTAGTGAAGCCGGGGTGGTACCAAATCCGCTCCCCTGGTTTTGGCTGGTCCAAACGATCTCGTGATTTGCATTCTGTAAAGCAGGAATGCAAGCTGGACTCGCACGTGAGAGTCGCCTGCTGTCCGGCAGTTGGTTGGCCCACTTATCAGGTGGGCCATATTTCAGAGTAGGATGTGGACAGTTAGTTAGTCATTCTTTTCTTAACCGCTCATTTTGCACTCATGCACTCGTAATAAGTGGACCATGCTGATTGTCGTGTGCTGGTGCATCCGAGTAGTGGGTCCACTCGATGGACGTGATACCGTACATGAGTGTCACGTGAGCAAGTGGGCCCCACCAGCCAGCTCATTATCAATTTCAAATAAGAAGATGGACAGGTTGGCAAAGTCCACCCGGGTGTAGGACCCTAGGCATCCAAAAGCTACAGGCGAAAATATGAAACACGTGCTTGAGATCTTAGCATTCCCTACGGCTAGGGATTTTACTCTTTAGGTGGACCGCAACGTAAAAAGTAAGCTAACGGTTATAAATTTTTCTAGCTATTTTTTTTATACTTTTTTTCGTACCATGTGGTGGACGCGGAGTGACAGCTGATTGGACTCAGATACGGTAGTGACACCTGCAGTACCCACGTGGGTGCTGGTCGGTGGAAGCGGACTGCGTCCTAACCAGACCGTCTCCAGCTGGAAACCGCAGGAGCTTTGAGGGCCCAATGTGATGTATGGGTTTTATCCACAGCTTCCATCCCATTTCAACATGTCATTTTATGGAATATGATCAAATTTTAGGTAAATTGGAAGCTCAAATCGGCTACACCACGAGAAGAAGCGGTGGTAATGATTATCACCGTTGAAAATTTCCTAGAGCCCACCATGATGTCTATTTGCCATCCAACCTATTCATAAAGTTACATAGACCGGGATGAAGGGAAAATACAAATATCAGCTCAATCTAAAGCTTTTGTGGTAGAAGAAGTTTTCAACGGTGAGAATCTAATCCTCATTTTGTGGCCCACCTGTGTCTTGGACCTGCCTTATTTTTTTGCCCGTATTTTGAAATGATACGAAAAAAAAATGGATGGATAGTGTGGATAAATTCCATACATCACATTGGCCACTCAGAGCTCCTATTCATTCCCAACTTAGATGGGTCAAGCCAGAGTTAAAAATCATTTTGACATATTTTGTGGGCCTTACCGTGATGTCTGTAACATATCCACCCCGTCCATCAATCTTAATAGAACAATTTAGGGTATGAGCCTAAAAAATAAAGTAGATCCAAAGCTCAAGTGGCCCATACCATAGAAAATTGTGGTTGTAAAAGGTTTTTAGCGATGGGTTGCCCAACTTTTATATGGTGTGGTCCACTTGAACTTTGGATCTACCTCAATTTTGGGTTTATGCCTTAAAATCAGCCTGCAAAATGGATGAATAATGTGAATAAGCTATAAATATCACAATGGGCCCCACATGAAATTCGCACATTCATCAAATTTTATTAAATTTATAATTAATCATTACCAATTTGCATGCATTTATATTAAAAAAAGATGTGGCTTACATCCTACTCTGCTCGGACGGATTATGGTACATCCAAATCTGTGGAGCGGCCTCCCCAATCTCTCTATTTATCCACTCCATCCATCCATTTTATAAGATCATTTTAAGACATGATCCTAAGAATAAAGTAAAGCAAATGCTAATGTGGATCACACCAAATAGTAAAGTTGGGTTGCATTAAATGCAAGAGTCAACTATGGTGTGGTCCACTTGAGCATTGGATCTGCCTTTTTCTCGGGCTCATGCCTTAAAATGATCTTAAAAATCCATGTCGAGTAATCCGGTGGTCCCCTCTGCAGATTTGGCTCGGACAATAATATCCAACCTAGCATAGGCAGGACGCAATCGATGTCCAGATGAAAAATAGAGGTAAATCCATAATCACCATTAAAATATCTCTTGCCCCAAAAGTTTTAGGTTAAACTAACATGTGTGTTCGATTGGATGTAAAATACGTTTTATATGTAGTAGGCCTTAAAAAGTTTTTAATGGTCTACCTGAGATTTAGGTCCACCTCATTGTTTATCTTAGACTTAAAATGAGTTGGCAAAAATGGTTGAACGGCAAGGATAAAATTAACACCTACCTCATGGTGGGGCCTAGAAAGCTTTTCCATCAACTTAGGAATCTCATCAGGACGTATTTTCCCATCTCGTCCATCCATTTTACTGGACCGTTTTAGAGCATGAGCCTAAAACTATGTAGATCCAAAGCTCAAGTGGACCATATGACAAGAAACAATGGGACAATGATGCCACCACTAAACCTTCTTAGCAACCATCATGATTTTTTGCTAGCCATCCAAACAGTTCATGAAAGTCACATAATAACCATAGATGAACAGACAACAGAAAGATTTACAAAGTGGATTTCCCACAAACATCACGGTGAGCCCCACCTAGCTCAGGCAACTGCGTACCTATGGCACCTGGTTTCTTTGCTACAACTACAAGCAACTGTAGATCAACTGATGGAAAGCTCTCACGCACGTATTACATCGTGACACATGCGCGCGCATAGTCGTGAACTCCAAGAGTGAGACGCGGCGGAAGTTGGACGGTAGCATGCATGTTAAGGATCTGAACCGTGCATTGGCCCAACATAAGATCCGTATTCTCATCACTACCGTTAATCGTTTTAAATCGTGCTTCGGATAACCTGATGGATCAGAACACTCATACATTCCACACGTGTGCTGCCATCGTGTGTGGGATTCGCACGAGCTCGGAGCTGGATCGAGATTTCTTGTTGAGAGATACGTTGAACGAGAATAACAACGGAATCAGCATCTTCAAGCGAATCAAGCGCCGTATATTCCATCCTTTGATATTTTCACCGTACATATGGTGGATATTCGTTGTAATAAAATACAGACCCGTCTAATTATCAGGTGGGCCACATAATGTAGAGAGAAATTCAAATTACGTTAGAGAACTGATAACCAACGGTCTTCATTCAAACTACTATCTTTAGCTCACCGATGAGTTTTCAAGTATCAGTTTTAGTAAAAAACCCATACACAGTGGGCCCCGCCCTATGAACGTTCCAGATACTTCTTAGAGATCCTAGTCAGCACGTGCTGTAGATTTGTCTGTGGCGCTTGCAGTCGAGGCTTCTAGAATTGTGGTTCTAGCCGTTCGATAGGTGGGATAACAAAGATAATAAAACAACGGTTCAGATTCAAACGGAGCAGGGTCTTCCGATCCGGGGCATCGCTAGTGCATGACATGTAAGGCGAGGCTTACCAAATCAAAGGTTTGGATATTTTAACAATGGGCCCCACCTATACAAACGGAAGAGTTCGAATCCTTTGTTAAAACCAAGTAGGAAAATCCTGCTCGTCACCATTTTGGTTGGTCCATTTCAGCCTAACTGTGACACAGTCAAGCTAAGGTAAACCAATCAGATCAGCGGCAGCAAAGGTTCTCTGTTTGATTTCAATAGAGGATCTGAATTCAAAACGAGTTCAAATCCTCTGCTAAAACTAAGCAGAAAAAATCCTGCTCGTCACTATTCTGATTGGTTCAACTCAGCCTCTGATACAGCCAAGCTGAGGTGGACCAATCAGAAAACGGAAATGTGAAGTATCATATGGTGAGCTTCGAAGGATATTTCGGTGTTCTTAAAGAGCACCTAACGTAGGTGATCCTCAATTTAAAACCATACACATGTTACACGTACGAACACTCATGTGGCCGGAAGCGTGTCGATAAGTTGGATTGGATGGATGATCTAAGCCGTCAGATTAGTTGATATTATGCAACAGTTTGCTACCAATCAACTTGCGTCGTAAAAGTTCTATGCAGCTTCTACATTGCAGTACACAAGCGGACAGATGGGCTTTACATGGATGGTCCACATTAAATCATGAGAAGTAACAAAATAGCAGTGAAAGAGTAATCAACTGCGATCTTTGGCCTACAGACCATCCACTTAATGGCCCACCAGATCAACCGTCCGGATCACCTGACATATATTATAAGTGGACCATGAAGAGGGAGCTGCATAGAACTTCCATTACACCGGCTGCATGATAGCCCGCGGCCATCACACGTGCCAAAGTTTCACGTGAATGAAGGATCCAGTACGTTCATCGAATGGTTCCTGCGATGGATGTGGCTTATCCTAAAGTGCATGTCAGCTCACTCATCAGCTACCCTATTCATAAACGTCGAATCTAGACCGTTGGTTGTCAATCCTTACTAATACGTGTGGGGGTCACATGAAAATGGGCGAAGCGAAATTTTTGGCCCATACTATGAACTGCTGGACGTGCCATCAGGGCATGCACGGTGCGTTCTTTCCCTTAATGCCATCTCTTCCCAGCAAACATGGTAGCTGATGGATCAATCACGACCGTTCATCTATTTTTTTTTATATGGTTTCAACACGACCATAAGATGTTCCTACGGATCGAATTGGTGCATTGAAGCGATGGAAGTAAACAAACGTAGCCGGCGGTCAACATTCAGTACGATAATTTGAAGAAAAATGACAGACGGATGTGTCTATTTTGTTCGATTTTTGAATTATAGGTCATCAATGACACGTGTCACAAGATGTACGACTCCGATTTACCCATGATCATACCACGTGTACTCTCTCGAGATGGCTGTACCATAGTTCAGTTCCTCCGGATCTACCGTATCAACTCTAATCCGACGTGCCAACTGTAATATCATGAAGGAGAGTAATTTGATACTCTGTCTGTGTAGGCACTTGATACGCAGGCACTTAGAAGTAGTACACGCTGCAAATATTAACTCAACCAAACCGAGCAATTAATTTTGGACCACTCTCTCTACATTAAACTCTAAATATCAGCTCGATCGAACAATGCTGACCTTTGATTCGTGGACACCGGTTATTTTTCATTATTAACCGTCCAATACACATCCAACAATCTAAAAGTTAGGCAGCCAAATAATGGTCTTTTTTGGTGCATAATATATCCAAACCATGATTGATAATTTGAACGGTTTATTTTGAACTTGTATGCCACGTATGCAATTTCTCATTAATTTCAAACTGGATGTGTATCATCCATAACACTCTACCAGAGTATCGTGTTCCTAAGTAGGATAGAGAATTTTATAAAACAGTACCTAATAATCATGGAATTTACATTCCGTACCTTACCAAGCCACCTCATTAACTCAAATGATTTTTCATTAAAGTTGAAAATGACGAAACTGCCCTTATAATGAGTAATGAGAATGTCTTATCAACATGCAAGCGTTCAGAAAGGTTATAATTGTTAAAGCAAGTCTTTGGGAGCGTGGCTTCGACAATTGGTTATGATTTGACTTAATACATGACACGTGTACGGATATGCAACGCAGATTCATTGGATTCGGAAAACCATTGAGGTTCATTGATTCGTGACTATGGGCCCCCCTTTGATGTGTGTGTGTTGTATATCCACCCAATCCAAGATTCGGCTTACCAAACTTGGTATTGGAGGGTGCTGGAAAGGGTTTGTTGGACCACTGTAATATATGTAGCTCATCTATACCATTCATTCATTCATTTTTTACAATTATTTTAAGGTAGGATTCAAAAATAAAAAAGATCCAAATCTCAAGTGGAACACACCATAGGAAATAGTAGTGACTAAATACCAACCATTAAAAACATCCTAATGCATATTGTAATTTTTATTTGTCATTTAGTAGGCCGCATAAACTTATGTGAAAGGAAAACACAAATATCAACTTGATCCAAAACTTTTGTGGTCTCAGGAAGCTTTTAATGGCACGAGTTCAATCATCACTATTTCTCCTAATGTAGTCCACTTGAGATTTTGGTCTATCTTATTTTTTGCCTCATGTTATAAAATGATTTAAAATAATTGGATGTACATTGTGGAATTTTTTATTTTTTATTTTTTATTTTTATTTTTATTTTTTTTAGCTCGTGCTATAAAATACTATAAAACGATCTAAAAAAATTGGATGTACATTGTGGATTTTATTATTATTATTTTTTATCCCCACACCTCCCTTAGGAGATGGGGCTAATCCCCACGGACAGGTGCGCATGCTAATCTTGCAATCCACGTGCTCGGGTAAGCACACAGGAGGGAATCGATCTTATGCCTGTGGAGAGCATACCCATGGCACGACCTATTCGCTCCATATCTGCATTAGTCATGGATAAGCACAAATATATCATGGTGAGGCCATTAGAGCTTTTTCCAACACTAATCTGTATCAAGCTTGGTACTAGAGTGGCCACTACCGGATCCACATCCTCCAATCCATTCATTTTGTAGACCACACCATAGGAAGCAATGATGATTGACCGCAGACCATGACAAACTTCCTATGATTAAAAGTTTTGGATGGAGCTAATATTTATGTTTTCCCTTGGTCTAAGTTGGTGTAACCTATCCTTATGAATATTTTGATGGTGGGCATTCAGATCTGCTTTATGTTTGAACTCATGCTTTAAAATGAGCTGAAAAATAGATATAAAGCACATACATCAAAGTGAGCCCTACAACTATAGATCCACCGACTTCAGCGGTACCAGAAATCACTATAATAGTACTTGCACATCAGCTGTTGTAGTCCGACAGAGTATCAAGCAACTTCCAAATACCCTTCTCTTTCTGAGTTCACCTTTTCTACCAAGGTTTCTTTTTGCCCATGACCTGATTATGATAACATTAACGGTTCAGTCATCGAGCTATTTCAACATGTGGGCCCCAAAGACACATGCTAAGGCATAAGTACCTCCTTTCCCTCCACGCTCCGGTGTTTCTATCCGGACTCTTCGTGTTCCACATTTCATCATGATGAGATGGTCCAATGATCCTTATTCTTCTAAATTCATCTACTGATAATGACTGTCCCAGCTATATTTTTGGAGTAATTATTATAAATTTTCACGTACACTGTACATTTCATAACATGGACGGTTCAGATCATGGGACTAGTCAACACATGTGTGTTGGTTGTGGACCTTTGGGGGCCCACTTGTGGGCAACCACTTGTGGATTGGGACCCATAGGGAGTGGATCGGGAACCATAGGAAGTTACCGCATCCTTTTCCTTCCGGGAATTTGATTTTCAAATTCCGGAGGTGGTTAGATGAGATAAGGATAAACCTTATCTCATCTCACCATCTTATCCCTTTTATCTCTCGTATGAGTATTATAAAAGGGATAGTTCTCTTCCGATACATATACGAAAAAGAAAAGGATAAGTGATATACGGAGAGAAAAGAGAGGAATAGCCTTTGAGAGTTCATCTGGTCCATATATCAGATCTGAGCCATAGATCTGATTTTGTGACCATCTTCACCGTAGGATCAGAGGGGTGAACAGACCCATTTGTTCCCGTAGCAAATAGGCGAACGGCTGGATCTCACCGTAAATCCTCGGCTTTGCGAAGGTTCTCATCGAGTAGACCGTCGGATCCTGGAGGCCCACACTTCCGCAATTCCTAACAGTGGTTTCAGAGCATTTGAACGGCGGATCTCCGATTTAAAAGAAGGAATAATCGCAATCGAGGTAAGTGGCCTTTACCTTAGGATTATAAATAATAGTTAATTTTATTTTAATAAAATACAATCGATCATCATAATTAAGATCACCATTTAAATGTTCCTTTTATTTATTGCATTTATTGTAATTTTTTTCTCTGAGGTATGGAGATTAAAAATCTTAGAATAAGAAAAATAATTAAAATAAAAGAGTAGATCTTTTTTTTTTTTTTTGATAATGGAAGGTGATCAGATAAAATATGGGTAAGGCCCACAAACATAAGTAGGCGTCAGCAATGGAATATGGACTTTTGCCTGATTCACATGACCCGGCAAAACAATGGCCAGCCGCCCATCCACCGTATCTTCTCTCCATTATTGTTACACCACATGTGTGGTCCAACCTATGAATAAACGATATTGATTTTGGATCAAACCATTGTGAGATTGATGTGAGAATGATACGGTAGAAGATGCTGGCTGATTGCTGCCCATTCACTGTGAAATCCATATGCACCATAATGACACGCTACATGAAGTGGCAGCCGCCGCCGCCGCCGCCGGCAGCAGGAGCGGCAGCTGTGACCGCCACCGCAGGTAGCAGCCATGGCCGCCCAAAACCTCTCTCGATCTCGCACTCTCCTTCTCTTTTTCCATTTAACAAACCAACGCCGCTCAACCGCCACTGCCGCAGCAGCAGCAGCAGCAGAGCAAGCCGCCGCCGCCGCTGTCGCAGCAGCAGCAGCGTCACGAGCCTCCGCCGTCGACGCCACAGCAACAGTAGCGGCATCCAACGCCGCAGCCGCAACCATGGCAGCGGAAGAGAGAGAAAGAAAGGAGAGATTGAAAGGGAGAGGGCAAAAGCCCCAGCCATGGCCGCCGCCTGTAGCAGCAGCAGCAGCCGCTGCAAGCATGGCCGCCGCCTCCGCCGCCTGATTAACGCCGCCTCCGCCGCCTGATTAACGCTGCAAGCATGGCCGCCTGATTAACGCCGCCTCCGCCGCTGCAAGCATGGCTGCCGCCGCCTCCGCTGCAAGCACTTCCACACTTCCACAAATCCTGGAGGCTTTTCTCTGAGGTATGGAGATTAATACCAAAGCTGCGGCAGCAGCAGCAGCGCCGGCCGCCGCCTCTGCCGCTGCCGCTCGCCGTTCCAGCCACTCATCTCTCTTATTTTTTAATTTTTTTGTTGAGCAGTCAGCCACCATGGCTGCCAAGGTTACATGGATGATGGGTTTCATAAAACCCTAAAAAGAAGAAGAAGAGGATGAGATAATTGTAGCTTGCAAATGGCCCTTTTGGGCCAGGAATGGAATTTTTTTTTTGTGTGGGCCATGGCTGCATAAATTGGGCCTTTTAAGGCCTAACTTGACTATAACCCTTTATGGGCCTGACTTGAAAATTGGAATTGGATATGGGCCTATCCTTTTGGGCCATGGCTTAAGAATATTGGGCCATGGCCAAATGGTTGGACTAATGGGCCAATTTTGGAATTGGGCCTTTAAGAAATAAATTGAATTGGGCCTAATTATGTAATTATGGACTATTTCTTTTGGGCTATTCCTAATTAAAATTATTAGGACTATCATTGGACATCCATATGAGAATGGATAATCTAATATTGGCCCAAATTTGAGAAGATTACTCTTTACCGAAATCATACCACTTGTATCCATTATTTGGGACAAAATTGTTGGACCATTATGAGCTATCCACATGTGATTGGACAACCCATATGGATCCCACTATTATGTCCAAAGTTTTAGTGGGCCAAATTAGAAGCCCAATTCACTTCCTTTCAAGATTAAGAGTATCTTGTAAAAGGGCCTTTAATCGGCCATTTTTGGACTGATTTAGACCAAGTAATAGGAAGTGACTTGGGGTTTTTCAGCAACATCTAACCAATGGTATGATCAGATTTTGTGATTAACGGTCCAGATCTAAAATTACCATGATGATCGATGTATGTATTAAAATGAAAGAATATGATTTAAATTATGGATTTTTTCTGTCTCAAAATATCTTTTGATTACTTAATGTATATGTGCATGCATTATTAAATATGTGTATGCAAATGAATGAAGATCATGTATATATCCATACGATCACTATTGATCACGGGTCCACAAATGAACGGAACCATCATCAACTATGATGATCAACATTGATGAGAGGATCCATCATCAATGGTGAACATTAATAGTAATGATCGGATCCATCATGAATGGACACGATCAATGGGGTGATTATATTGTCCTTTAATCATAGAACTTCTCTTATTCGTTCAATGGACATGATTGTTTTCTTTAATCTAATGATTTATTCAATTTGACTTTAATTTTTATATGATTAAAATTTAAGTCATCATTTTATTAGAATATAGATCTTATAATCAAGGTTGTGCATAACCTAAGTGGGAGTTTTATTCATTCCTTAAATGATGCATACACCCATAATGGTGGGTTGTAGGTTATACAAATAGATAGTCGTAAAAGCATCAATTTCATTTTATTTAGAGAACTTGATTGATCTGCACCACCCATACAGGTATGTAGGCTTTCAGATCCCTTATAAAATGGATTGTATACTTTTATAAACTTAAAAGTTTGAATAACCAGTAGAAATTCTGATGATTAGTGCCAATACTTTAGATCATAGCTAAGTAGTGATACGTGATGCGATGTAGAGATGGCCTCTAAAGCATTGATCGCCGATCAACTAAAAGGACAACATTTCGACGGCAACAACTACGAAAACTGGTCCCGCGCAGTGCGAAGCCTTCTAGATGAAGATGACATTTCACACACTCTGGATGGGGTTCAAGAGGAACCCATATTGGCTGAAAATGGAAATCTAGGTGAACATAGGGCCGCGATGAATCGCTATAACAAGTGGCGTAAACAAAATCGCTCCGCCCGTAATGTTATAATTAGCACAATGCACAAAGAACTCATACCCACGTATGAAGTGCATGAAACCGCTAAGGGGATCTGGAGATGCACTGGCTAATGCCTATAAGCAGAAGTCAGATGCAAAGGTTCGGGCTATGGAATTAGAGTTCCAAGAATACAGGATGCCTGTAGGTTGCCCCATCAAGGATCATATCCGTAAGATGGAGCAGATGATAGGCGCCCTGAGGAATGTAGGGTGCAAACTAACTGAAAATCAAAAGATTATAGCTATGCACCGTTCCTTACCCGAATCATGGGCCCAAATCAAAACGATTCTGAACCATACTGATTCAATCACAACGTTCAGAGACTTTTGTGGCCATCTGGTACGAGAGGTTGAAATGAATGCGATTCAGCCAGGTTCGGCCAAGGCTTTTGCAGCAGAAAACCCACAAGCGGAAAGCTAACAAGAGAAAGTTCAAAGCTTCGCAAGGAAGGCGAAGAAGAACAGTCAGGAACAGAAGACCGCAACGCCTCCTCCAAATCCCAAGAAGGGGAAAGGAAAGAGAAAACCTAAAAGACAAACATTACCTGTTTCGTCTGCGGAAATCCCGGCCATTATGCCCGACAGTGTGCCCAGAAAAAGACGGTAATTCCTCAGTCACAAGATACTTTGTTTGTAGGCGTTTGTTCTGAGATCCTTTCCGTTGATATCCTATCTAACGAGTGGATTTTGGATTCAGGCGCAACAAAGCACGTGACACGAGATCGTCAAGGACTCGAGGAATTTCTGACTATAGCTACAGGGAGCTACAGGGTGTACATGGGGAATAACGCTGCTGAAGACGTGTTAGGGATTGGTGTTTATCATCTCCGTACGCGCGTAGGGCACACAATAACCCTCCATGACTACTCTTTATGCACCGGGCATGCGCCGGAATTTAATTTCTGTTTCTAGATTGTTAGTTAATGGTTTTGACATTCGTTTTTTCCGGGACAAGAGTTTCTTTAAGACTAAATAACCTCATCTTTGCATGGGGTAATTTAATTTCAGATTTATTTATTCTAGATGTAGAACATGATAATGCGCCTCTTGCTTTGTCTGCTACATCGAATGAACATGTAGTATCTGAATCTTTAAAATGGCACGCGAGGTTAGGTCACATTGGAAAGGACCGTATGACAAGAGTAGCTAGATCTGGTCTGTTAGGTTCATTATCCAAGGTTGATTTGCCATTTTGTGAACATTGTGTGTCCGGGAAGACTTCTAAGAAACCATTCCCTAAAGCGACTAGGTCAAAGGGTTTACTAGAGATAATCCATACGGATATCTGTGGACCCTTAAATGTACATGCTAGAAATAGATGCCAATACTTCGTCACATTTATTGACGATTACTCGCGCTATGGATATGTGTATCTCATCTCACATAAATCCGAGGCTTTTGATTGTTTTCTCAAATTCAAAGCTGAAGTTGAAAATTAGCTTGAGAAAAAGATTAAAATTCTTAGATCTGATAGAGGTGGCGAGTATACATCTGAAACGTTTAAATCATACTGTGCAAACGTTGGCATCATCAGGCAATACACTATGGCATATACTCCACAGCAAAATGGAGTTGCAGAGAGAAGGAACAGGACACTATTGGACATGGTCAGATCGATGATGGCACATGCTAATCTCTCTACCACATTCTGGGGAGACGCGCTTCTTACAGCCGTCTACGTCCTAAATAGAGTCCCAACTAAATCCGTTCCTAAAACCCCATATGAGAGATGTAGACTGGGAGGATTCCTTCTCTAGCCGACCTACGTCCTTGGGGATCTTTAGCATATGTTTTATTGCCTACTCAGCATAGAAGTAAACTTGATAGTAAAACTATTGAGTGCGTATTCATCAGGTACCCAATGCACTCAAAGGGATACGTTCTAGTTTATGAGGATCGTGGAGGATGGACTGAGATTGAATCTCGGGACATAACCTTCGTCGAAGACAGATACCCCAGCCGAAAGAAACAAAAGGTTTCCACCGAACTTTTTTGAAATTCCCGATGTATCTCAGGAGAGTGGGAGTTCTGCTTCTGCAAATGGAGATACTCCTATAGTTCATCAGGATAGTGGGAGTACATCTCAGCAGGCTCCTGAGTTACGTCGAGTGAAAGAGGTTTGATTCCCAGAAGATATTTCGATATCGATGGTCAATCTTTCTCTTGTGTTGCGGTTGACGATGATGAACCTGATTCTTATCAGGATGCGTTATTATCTCCGAATTCGGCTGATTGGGTAACTGCCATGGACGAGGAGATTGCCTCCATGGAGAAGAACAAAGTCTGGGAACTTGTAGATCTGCCTTCCAATCGCAAAGCAATTGGTAACAAGTGGGTACTTAAGATCAAAAGAAAGGCAGATGGTACAGTGGACAAGTACAAAGCAAGATTAGTTGCAAAAGGTTTTACACAAAAAGAAGGTGTTGATTATGAGGAAACTTTTTCACCTGTTGCAAAATTTTCCTCAATCCGCATGATCTTGTCCATTGTCGCAAGTTTAGACTTAGAGTTATATCAGATGGATGTCAAGACTGCTTTCTTAAATGGTGATTTGGATGAAGATATTTACATGCAACAACCCATAGGTTATGTGGACAAAAAGTATCTAAAGAAAGTCTGCAAGTTATTACGATCTATTTATGGGCTGAAGCAATCTTCAAGGCAGTGGTACATGAGGTTCCACTTAGCCATCACCACTTTTGGATTCACGATGAGTGAAGAAGATCATTGTGTATACGTGAAACGATCTGGAAAATCTTTTCTGATACTATCTCTATATGTAGACGATATCCTATTAGCTGGTAATGACATGCATCTATTGATGATGTCTAAAGATTGGCTTTTCTCGAACTTTGAGATGAAAGATCTTGGTGAAGCCAACTTTATTCTAGGGGTTAAAATCATCAGGAACCGTTCTAGGAGATTCTTAGGCTTGTCACAAGCCACTTACATACAGAAGATCTTAGAGCGGTTTAGGATGGAAAATTCAAAAGCTGTTGAAACCCCTATGGATAAAGCTACCAAGTTAGACAGGAAATCGTGTCCCCAGACTAGAAGCTGAGAAATCGTCAATGTCCTCAGTACCTTATGCGAGCGCAGTAGGCAGCTTAATGTATGCTATGCTTTGCACTAGACCAGATATTAGCGATGCAGTTGGCATAGTCAGCCGTTACCAGAGTAACCCGGGACAGTCTCATTGGCAAGCCGTGAAACGAATATTCCGCTATATCAGAGGAACTAAGGACTTGATGCTGTGTTATGAAGGCGCGAGTCTTCGAGCTCAAAGGATATTCAGATGCCGCCTGGGGTAATGACGCCGACGAGGGAAAGTCTACTTCAGGATATGTCTTCTTGCTCGGAGGGGGAGCTATCTCTTGGTCGAGCAAGAAACAGACATCCACGGCACTTTCATCTATGGAGGCCGAATACATTGCATGTTGTGCTACAGTTCAAGAATGTGTATGGGTTCGCAGATTCCTACAAGGATTGGGTGTTGTTCCAGGCATACATGAGCCTATATCGTTGAGGATAGACAACACCTCGGCCATTGACTTGGCAAAGGATTCCAAACACCACCAGAAATCGAAACACATTGAGATAAAGTATCATTACGTTCGTGATCAAGTGAAAGATAAGAAAGTTATCCTCAGCTACATTCCTACCAAGGAAATGATGGCTGATCCTATGACGAAACCTATAGCTAGAGATCTATTTCAGGTTCACGTCAGGCAGATGGGATTGAGGAAAGCTTGATTGATATGCTTGTATCATGTATCTTGATCTTCATGAATAATAAATTCCATTTTATTCAGTATTGAGCACTTGTTAAACTAGGTATGTAGATCATCAGCATTTTTTTGAGATCAAGTAGGATTTCAACTATTATCGGCAGGCCGGTTACCCACTCGCACGGGTTGAACAACCCTAAATGTACAAGAGAGGTACACTTGGGGTGATGTTCATACACTGAGGTATGAACCACCCTTTATTGAAAATAATAAAGGATGAGGATGCAAATGAGTTATATCCGCCTTCAGTCCTATAAGATTGAAGATGAGACTGACAAAGTCGAATAACATAGTCGCACCATTACTCATAATGCGGATAATGTTATGGCCTGAATCAAAGCCAAGTCATGAGGTTATGAGATGAGTCATACCTCATGTGAGATGACTTGCGTACTGTAGACCCGACAGATACCTAGTATTGTCTACTTTACGGCGTGGATTGTAGCCACGTGCTTGGACCTATTACCTACAGATTGCTTTGATTCGATCTAATCATTGCAACGTGCGAGTAGCCAGTCCCGTAGGTGACTCTTTGTGTCCTCAGCTACCCTCCTCTTGTGTACAGGAGGATGGGATTGAGTGTCGCTACTTTAGTATACGATGACGAAAGACCCTTGATTGGCCAGACTCGGTTATGCTAGGAAAGCAGCTTGATCAATTCCAAATTACACACCTGCGTGGGGAAGATCCCGTGACAGCTACACCAAGTTTCTAGAACTATAAATACGCACTTGAAGACTTATCCGTCGGCAGTATCGAGTTTTCTTAGACTTTTAACAAACGATATTCTCTTTCAAATATATATGTATATATATTACTTTAAAAAGAATTCAAATTGATGTTTGTAGATAACCAAGTTTTTTCAGAATAAACTCGATAAGTTGGATAAGTGCGTATGTTGGCCGAGTACTCCAGATTGGGAGTTAACTCTATCCGGTGGTGGTCATGCGGACTAGGACAGGCAATGCAAAGCTTGGGTTATTGAGTGCTAGATAGGTGGTCTCTTAGTACTCAAACACCTGTGAGAAGATAACGGTGTTCCAGCTGGTCCCACGCTTCTGATTCTTTTGATCGTGATTCTTTGGTTTGATTATTATATGATGAGCTAGATGAACTCTCATGATGTGTCTACCCCACAATGTGATTGAGTGGGAGATGTTGGTTGTGGACCTTTGGGGGCCCACTTGTGGGCAACCACTTGTGGATTGGGACCCATAGGGAGTGGATCGGGAACCATAGGAAGTTACCGCATCCTTTCCTTCCGGGAATTTGATTTTCAAATTCTGAGGTGGTTAGATGAGATAAGGATAAACCTTATCTCATCTCACCATCTTATCCTTTTATCTCTCGTATGAGTATTATAAAAGGGATAGTTCTCTTCCGATACATATACGAAAAAGAAAAGGATAAGTGATATACGGAGAGAAAAGAGAGGAATAGCCTTTGAGAGTTCATCTGGTCCATATATCAAATCTGAGCCATAGATCTGATCCGGTGACCATCTTCACCGTAGGATCAGAGGGTGATCAGACCCATTTGTTCCCGTAGCAGATAGGCGAACGGCTGGATCTCACCGTAAATCCTCGGCTTTGCGAAGGTTCTCATCGAGTAGACCGTCGGATCCTGGAGGCCCACACTTCCGGTTAAGGATTGTTACACCTGGGATCAAAACGTTGAGGTTCGCAAGCCTAACGTGGTAGTCACTGTTCGTAAACAAAAGTTGTGAACAAAAAGTTTTTAAACTATCGTGCCAAAGTTATAAATGTTTCTTAGTGAGGTGAATTAGATCACTAGCAAACCGTGAAACCTAAACCTCCATTAACCAACATAAAGTTTAGGTTTATCGATGGAAAATCTAAACCGTCGGAACTTAAACCTCCTTAAAGTTCCTGAAGAAATCCATACAAACTTTAAACCAGTAAAATTCCATAAAGTTTATAAAATAACTTGATATAAAACTTTAAAAAATAAAACAACACTAATACCACATTAAATTTACTTTATAATAAAAATAAATAAAAATTTCCATTTTTCAATGATTCGATGATTAAATAATGCGTGTACCGTACAATTACTATGTGGTTTTCGTAAGTTAATAGTCAACGTTGTGATTTTAGGGTAATGATATTACTAGGTTTGGTAGGTTTACAATCTGTAAATTTACCTTCCAATCTTTTGCAACCGTTCAACGAACAAGCACTAGAAATATAAACACTAGGTGGGTTCCGAATTTTAAATGGGTAAAAAAACGGTCTCATATATAAAGTTATCCAAATAATGTTAGTAAAATAGTTTATATAGAACGTTCGTGTGTATGTAAGTCCTATATTTTCGATTAAATGAACTAGTTTAGATCTATAACTCTTGTATCATTTTTTAAGGTTCCAATTTCAAATACAAGCTTTCAAATTGGTAGATTTGGCTTCTACTTCATTTCAACCAAACACAATTGAATCACCTTGACTTTCTAAATGTAATTTGGATTCTAATGCATTCCAAATCCAAACTCTCAAATGGGTGGTACTATTGTTGGAGAAATTGAAAGAAAGATACTTTAATAAAAAATACTTATAAAGTTGTTTAAAGAAAAAACTTAAAAACAAAACATCAAAAGAAATACGATAATAATTAATAAGAATTTATAAAATTATGATTAAGATAACCGGAGTTTTACAAGAAAATTCTTCACTAATCCCAAATTTACCAAAGAATTTACCATGGATCAAAGTACGAGAGTAATGATTTTTGAGGAGGAAAGTTAGGGAAATACTCTCTATAATGTTTTCTTTAAATGTAATAAAGTTGGAAAATTTTGAGGCTGACATGATATATGTTATGACATCCAAATTATATAAGCATGCACTCAACCAGGATAATTACAAGTACAAAAAATATTTCTTATTTGCAAGTGCATTTTGATATTTTAAATGGTGTAATATTATTTCTTTTAATGGTGTGGCTCTGTGGCTCACTTAATGTTTGGATCAACTAAATTTTTTGTTCTTCTAAACATCATGGCAGATTACATCTTTTGGACAGGTTAGATTAGCATTACAAATATCACATGGGCCCCATGATTCTCCACTTACAACTTTCTAAAGAAAAAAAAAAACACTGCTAAAAAAAGCACTTCCCAAGTCAATATCTCGAAGATAACTAGTACAGGCGTGGCGCAAGGGGAGCTGCTTAGGTGTTATCTAGGTTACCTTTATAGTGTGGGGCCCACCTTAAATACATTTTAGTATAGTCAAGCCATCCATCTGTTTTCTCATATTACTTTATGGATTACACTACTAGAAAACAGTGGTGAAAGACCATTAAAAGTTTTTGTGGGTCACAAAAGTTATAGATCAAGTTGATTTTTATATTTTCCCTTCATCTAGGTCTGATTGACCCTTACCAACGGGTTAAATGGAAAGGAAACACTATTGTGAGATTACTGTGGACCATAGAAATTTTTTTAAGGGTGGATGATCAATGATCACCATTGTTTCTAGTCGTGTGGTCCACCTGAGATTTGGATCTGCTTAATTTTTGTGAACACATCCTCAACTGGGCTGGAAAAACAGATGGACGGTGTGGATATAAAAGGCATAATTAAGGTGGGCCCCACAATAAGGGTAACACCCACCTAAGCTGTCACCCTAATCGGCTCCCAGGCAGATGTAGGTGCAAATGTTGCAATCTCCATAAGGTTGGTTTAGCACTGTTTAAATAGGTTCTCAATGGAGTGGGTCAAATCCGAGATCTGATTTGCTACCAATCCGTATAATGCAGATTTGGATCTTAAAATAGGTCCGATTAGTTAAATAGGCCAGATTTGGATATTAAAATAGGTCCAATTACTTAAATGGATCGGATATGGATTCACATGAACATATCCGAGCTCAATCTAAATCTGATTAAGATCCGACTCATTGTCACCTTAGTATATGTGTTACATTCATGCTGACAATCCGTTTTACAAATTATTTAGGCCATGTCGACCATACCATGGTAAATAGTGGGATTGCATCATTTTTCTACTAAATTAAATTTATTATATTATATATTTTATATCATATATTTATTAGATTTGTAATGGGGGTGGATTCAGACCTAGATCCGACCCAAATAAGATGTTTATATGGATTTTGGACCGAAAATGGGTCTAACAATTTATAAGTGGATCGGATATAGATATCACCTTTTGGATCCGAGTCGGATCCAAATTGAATTTGAATCCGTCTATAGATGTACGGACTTGAGCCGAACCCAACTGGATCTGATCCAGATCCTGACCCATAGAGAGCCCTATGTTTAATAAATAATGGTGACTTTTCAACGGGAGCGAATTAGGTGTTACCCGAGACAGCTTAGTGGGTGTTCCCCCACCGTGTGGCTCACATGGATAGTATTTTGTATATCCACGCCGTCCATATGTTTCTCCGGCTCATTTTAGGATGGTATTCTAAAAATTTATGCAAATTCAAATCTCAAGTGGACCATACCATTGGAAATAGTGGCAATGAGAGCCCACCATTAAAAATTCCAAAGAGCCCATTCTAAGGTTTTGGTAATGTTTTATTTGCAATCCAAGCTCTTCATAATGTCATAAAGTTTGGATGAAGGGAAAATTTTAATATCAGCTTGATCTAAAAATTTTGTGGCCAGCAAAATTCTTTTAATGATTATTCATCACTCTTTCTATTGTTATGGCCTACTTGAGATTTGGATCTTCTTATAATTTTGGATCTCATCCTAGAATTAGGCGTGACAACATATGGACAGCATGGATATACAAAAAATACATCAAGGTAGGCCCCACACGGTATGGGTAAACACCCCACTAAGGTGTTACAAGGGTAACACCTAATTCGCTCCCCCTTTTCAACTGTACACGTGGCACAGTTGCATAGTAATCCACATTATCTAAATCGTTGACCTAACTATGAATGTAACACGACCCGAAAAACTACAAAGATAATATTAAATATCTGATTTTCTTTTGAAGTTGGACCACTCACTCTATTATTTTTAACCGTCCAATGGATAGCCATTAAAAATAGACCATGCTTGATAATTATGATTTGATAGTTCTTCTCCATCCAATTTTGGACCTATGATTTTCATAGTTTTAATTACTGTACATTAGCATAACGTGCGGGTAGGATGAACTACCACCACTTTGAAAACTGTGTAAAACTAACAAAGTAGTCTATCATCTACACTAGGCAGGCCACAACATGCAGAAATACAATGATCCAAGCCGTCCATCAGGAATTTCCTATCATACAAATCTACTTGCTATGAAATAAGAATCAAGCCCTCTGTTTCTTCCCCCATAGCATTCTTAAAGTGCGACCCACAGTATGTACGTTTCAGATTAGGCTCAATAGTAGGTTGAAGGCACATGCAGGAGAGTACACTCGCAGGACATGAATGGTGTTTAAATTGCCGATTTTTAACGTTTTAAGGATAGATAAGATCTGACGCGGATTGCCAAATGACACTTCCTGTAGCGAGTTGACGTTGATCTGTGGGCCCCACCATGATGTTATTTGTTTTTATCCATGCCGTCCATCCATTTTTTAGCTCATTTTAGTGCACGATAATTAAAAAATTAGGCAGATCAATATCGTATGTGGACCACACCACCAGAAATAGAGGCGATTGAACGACCAGTATTAAAAACTTCTTGGGGGCCACATGCTTTGGATCATGCTGATATTAATCCAGATGTGACCTAATCAACAGGTTGGATGGAAAATAAATATTACAGTGGGACCTAGAAAGTTTTTAGTGGTGAGACCCTCATCCACCGAAGTGTGTGAGACCCCTGACTTTGGGGCCCACCTTGATGTATGTGACTACATCTACACCATTCATATGTATTGAAACCTCATTTTAGTTCATTATACAAAAAATGAAGTAGATCCAAATCCCAGATGGACATAGTACAGGAAAGAGTAGCAATTGACCATTAAAAACTTCTTGTGGGCCACAAAAGCTTTAGATCAAGATGATATGTGTGTTGTCTCTTCATATAGGTCTTTGTGACCTTATCCACAGTTCAGATGGCAAATAAACATTAAGGTGGACTGATACTTCAAAAATTACCTCCCCTAAGTTGGCCGTTACAAAGAACACCACACGAGGTGGATTCTAAAAGCTTACGAAGTAAAAAATCTAGTATGGGATTTTACTTGAAACTTTTACCAACCTGTCACACCTAAATTACTTGTATGTAGTGACACTCGGGTTTGTCAGTCCTGAGGGCGGGTGGATCCACTCTTACTACGGTTGCCAACTTCGCAACGATTGCCGGTGGCACTAGAAATAAACGGTAGGTTGGAGCTACCTACCACCATTTTATGTTTAGAATAGAACTAGGTTTTTAAAACCGGGGTACCTCTAAAATTACCACGCGTACGTTAGGGACAACATACAAGGTGAAGTAGGAATCTAGACGGAGTAGCAAAAATGGAATAAAAGATTTTACTGAACCTCTTTACCTACCTGCCGCAGCTATTTTGGCAGTATAGTGCCACCCGGGGTGTCTCGGGTATGAACCTGGCTAAGTCTGGAGGGGGAGCAAGGACGCAAACCGCTTCCGGAAACGACGCGTGCGCTTGAGAGCGTGACCGCCAGCCACGTGTTTTTTTTTTTCCATGGCAATCCGCGCGCAGTGCCGGTAGCAGTATCGCCCAAGGCTACCCCTCGCTTAATCTACAATGGGACCATTGTGGAATCACCCACAATGGGATGGCACACCCCGGGTAGAACTACATAAAAAATATATAGATACGGCAGATAGACAACAAAGTATAGTAAAATACTACACTAGGTTTTGGAATTCTTCTAGGTTTAGAGCTCACCTGGTATGGTGATCTTTGTCACTAATTATTACTAATTTTTGAAAAACACCTGGTACTTTCAAAACCTAGTTAGAGTATAAATATAAAAGGGAAGTAGTTCTGGAATAACTGTAATAGTTCTCGAACCTAACGTTTATTTTTAATGGTTTTGGAATGGTACCCGAGAAACCTTAAAAATTACCACCCCGTGAGTTAGTGTGACAAAAGTCACCATACCAGGTGAACTCTAAACCTAGACGTATTAAAAACCTTCGAATAGGATTTTACCCGACATTTTGCCTACCTGCCTCTCCTATATGTTTTATAGTATGTACACCCGGTATGCCATCCCCATTGTGGGTGATTCGACAAGGGCCGCATTGTGGATTAACCGCGGGCAAGGCTACTGTGCTCATGGAAACTGTCGTGTTTCTTCATGCACGCTACATATATTTTTAACGAACAGTTTTAAATGTTCATGTGGTTACTTGCTAGATTTCGAGTTCACCCGGTACTGTGTAATTTGGGTAGTAAACCAGGCACCCTACTCTACCATACCTTAACGTTATCTACCTTAATTGTGATAACAGCATGTTAGTAACGCACAAATCTTTATGATACCATAAAACACAACCCTGATTGCCACAACCGGCGCCCTCACTTTCGGCTTGTAGTGTGCCGTTTGTTTATGCTAGTTTACTCTTTGTGTTATGTTAGTGTGGTGTATTTGTAAACTGATGTTCTCTGTTAGACTAAAATGTATCTTTTTGGAGAATTGCTCATTTTTTTTAGTGTCGTGTTTCACTGGGTGATACTAAGGTTTTCTAATGTCTCTAACTGTCGAGTGTTCGTTCCTTTTTGTTTCTTTTGGGTTCGAGAGAGAGAGAGTTTTGTGAGAGGGGAGAAGGATTGACTAGTGAATCCATTGGAACCTATGGAATCCTAATGAGTATTAGGGTCTAAGTACGATATATATATTGTTGATTGAGCCTTAATTTTTTGTAGGATGCATGTTGGCGCATGATCGTATTCTTTTATGCATGTGCAGGCTGACCAGCCTCCTGTTTTTTTTTTGCAGGTCCCCTTTTTATGTGAGTCTGGGTAGTGTGACGGAGTGGTAGCTGGCCAGCCTCGAGGGACGTCTGGCCAGTGGTCTGGCCAGATCCCACACACTTTTTGATGGTCGTCAGGAGACACGTAGATCCGGTATTGCACATCTGACCAGTGGGCTGACCAGACTCGTGGGTTTGGTCATGTCTGACCAGTGGGCTGACCAGCGAATTAGGGGTATCTACATCACGTAAAGTTTTAGGTGGTATTTAGAATGTACCTAGTTTACGTTAAGGTAGGGTGGATTATGGTAAATTCGGGTTCGCGGTTTGACCACGTACTTTCTCAAGATCCACTTCTATTTTAAATACAAAAGTCAAGTAATTTCATTCTTATTAAATACCATTAAATATCTGACTCACTTTTATCGGAGCAAAGTTGGGTTTCACCCCCACCAGCTGTGACACCATACTGGTTGTCCTCTCAGCCACATAATTGTCACCCCACACACGTGATTGGGCATTAAAAAAATACCGTTAACCACACGTACTTTCTTACGTAAACCACATTTAACTCATAAGTGTAGTTTATACAACT
>PVNU02000368.1:0-28175 GCA_003013855.2 Liriodendron chinense
AACTCTGCCTCTGTGATCGGTCAATATGCCTCTGTGATCGGTCAATCTGGTACTGTGATCGATCAGTCTGTCCCTGTGATCATCGAACAAAGGCCTCTGTGATCGGTCACAATTGACCGATGAAAGTAAAATTGGCCACTGTGATCGCTAAGCCAATTGTGACCGAGGTCAAAGCCCACTGTGATCGGCCAATTTGACCGAGTACGGCCAGAATTTTCCTCTGTGATCGGTCAAAATGACCGATCACAGTGTAAATCGGTGGCCTGTGATTTTAGTATGAATGACTCTGTGATCGGTCAAATTGACCGATCACAGTGACAATTGTCCGTATCATTTGTACATATAAACTGTGATCGGTCAAAATGACCGATCACAGAGGCACTTTCTCGCTGTACTCGGCCAAATTGACCGAATTCTGCTTATGATTTACACTGAACTCGGTAAAAATGCCCGATCACAGGCAATTTCTCGCTGTACTCTCGGCCAAATTGACCGATCACAGTGACAATTGACCGAGTTCTGCGTACGATTTACACTGTGATCGGTCAAAATGGCCGATCACAGAAACAATTTGTCGCTGTACTCGGTCAAATTGACCGATCACAGTGACAATTGACCGAGTTCTGTGTACGATTTACACTGTGATCGGTCAAAATGGCCGATCACAGAAACAATTTGGACGATCACAGAAACAATTTCTCGCTGTACTCGGCCAAATTGACCGAGTTCTGCGTACGATTTACACTGTGATCGGTCAAAATGGCCGATCACAGAGGCAATTTCTCGCTGTACTCGGCCAATTTGACCGATCACAGTGGCAATTAACCGAATTCTGCGTACGATTTACACTGTGATCGGTCAAAGTGGGAAATTCTCGCCGTAACTGCAAATTGACCGATCACAGTGAGTATATTTGGTGTTGAAAATTTATAATTGTTTTTGTTTTTGTATTTGTAATGTATAACATGTGTGCTATTTTTGTGTGCAGGAACCGAAGAAATCCCTAACATTTCAGCAAAATGCAGTCTGACGTGGTGGTTTAAGGGTGGTGTTAAGGATGGAATACTGAGTAATGAACGCAGGATAAGGCTGTTTAGGCAGTCCCCATTCGGATTTCTGTTGGACCTGAAATCCTTCAGATATCTAGGAGCTCTCGGACATATCCTCTTTCTGAGACATAGAGGGGAAATTGGTGACCTCGTCTTCGAAATTCGGGGAAACTTATTGAGGATGACTGAGATGGACTTCGCCCTTATAACAGGGCTGAAGTCCGGAGACCTAACAATTCCGGAATTAGGTGCTGCTACAAAAAATTCAATTAAAGAAAAATATTTGGCGAAGCAGTATCCGATATTGAAACAACATCTAGGAGAGGTGTTCAACAAGATTGTCAAGACTAAAAAGCACGAGGATGTTGTTAAAGTTGCATTGTTAATGTGTGTAGAATGGTTCGTTAGAGGGACTGGCAGCAAATATTATTGTAAGCATGAATTTATCCAGTTGGTTGACAATTTGGATGAGTTCAACAGGTATCCCTGGGGTAGTCTCGCATTCGAGACAATGACCGAAGGGGTACTAGCCGCGGCGCAGACAGCGCGTGAATGCGGGCCAACTTACAATGTATATGGATGCATATTTCCTCTACAGGTAAGGGTTGTTATATCTACTCTTTTAACTAATGCATTTATTTAGTCCACTATATAGTCTTTTAATCTTCTTCAATTTCATGTTATTCTAACAGATATGGGCCGTCGAAAAAATCGTGGCTCTAAGAAGGAGTGTGAAGTCATATGTTCCTTCCAGAATTCCACGCTTCAATCGATATGAAGACTGGTATGGATGGAGGCACAACGTAATATACGACATCATTGAGAATGAAGAAGTAAGTGCATTACTCTATCTATTTTATCGTTTAACATATCATGTATGTTTTGATATATTGAGATTGAAGCAATTTATTTTTTTCAGACAGAAATAATTGGGACTTTGGAACCCACCAGCGAAGAGCTGAAGTTGGAGGCTGTTCGTCTGGTTTATGAAAGAGTAAAGGTAAAAAGTTTAACATTGGGCATCGTTGATTTGAGAGGAAGTGATGACATGTCTCAATTCCATGACAAGTGGGCATCATTTTGTATTATTTTCAGGGAATCGAGGATGGTTTTGTTATAAGGAGTACAAAATTCGGAGGAAAAAGTCAAGAGATATAGAAGAGGATGAGGATGAGGATGAGGATGACGATGATGATGATGGAAAGGGAGAAGATGGTGACGGAGAAGATGAGGATGATGAAAATGAAGAAGATGATGATAGAGAAGATGGGAAGGAAGGAGAAGCTGGGACAAATGAGAATGAGGGAGAGGAAGAGGGAGAAGAAGAGGGAGAAGGAAACGAGGAGTTAGAAATTATAGAAAAATGTAACAAAGAGAGGAAGAAAAGGAAGAAGGAGAGAGAAGAGTTGAAGAAAGAAATAAATGAATTGAAGAAAGAGATAAAAGAATTACAGAAAGAAAGGAAAGAGTTCCACCAAGTAGTAGAAGAATTAAAGCAGCATACAAAAGAGTTCAACAAAGCGAGGGAAGATTTGACAAAAGACCTAGAAATTTTAAGGATTGGAGAGAGAAGATTTGAAGAGGGAGAGAGAAGATTTGAAGAGGAGAGAGAAGATATAAGGAGAGAGAAAGATGAGTGAAGAAGGAGAGGGAAGAATTGACATCGAAGAAGGTGTGGAATGTATTATTTTTTTTAAAATATGTTTTGTAGTAATGTATTGTTTATTGAAGTATGCTATGTTTTGATATATTAATTTATTGTGATTGGTTCGGTGTACTTGAGTAGAAAGCCGCTAGTCCTTCTACTCAAACAGAGGTCGAGAAGGAAGCTGCCACTTCCTACAATTCAAGGGAGACCTAAAAGGCACTTGAAGCCTTCTTGGTGGCAAGAGATCTCCTTTTGTACCTATGTCTGCTATTGAAATAACTCCCAGCCGTATTTACAGAGGGCCAAAGAACTAGAGACCTCATTACTTCTCCGATACCAGTACATTTACAGATGGATCCATTTAGGAAGCTATCGGAGGAGGAAATTATGGAATTGCGTAATTGGTATGATACAAATAAAAATGAGGCAGCGGGAATATGGTTTAAATCAATATGGGAGAAGGATGAATGGGTTGATAGTGTTGTAAGTATTCTCAATCTTCATGACTTGATTTACATGTACATTTATTTACCTCGTAGAGCTAAATCAGCTTCGTTTGTTAGGCGATGGACAAATATATTGAATTTTTGGAGAGAAGGAAGGATGAGTGTCCGACAGCATATCCTCAGGATTGCAAATTCTGCCCCACCTTTTTTTCGGTAATTGTGCGACAAACATGTCCTAGTAAAATTGTATTTCTACTTTCAATTTTTTGACATTTGTAATATTGTTTTTGACAGACATGTCTCAAAAATCTTTTGCCTAAATTAAAGAAATATCAGAACGACCCAGAGCGTATGGTAAAAATTCTAGAGAAAGACTGTAGCTTTAGCATTGCAAAAGAGCGTAATGAGACGAAGGCTATGTGGAAATATGAAAGAGTAATGTTTTCGTGATTGGCACTAGGTATTTCTTATTTATTTTAAACTATGTGACATAATTGATAATTTCTTTTATTTTACATGTACAGGTATATGTACCTGTAAATCACGACAACAAACATTGGATTGTAATGATCATCCACCCCAAAGAAAGAGAGATTGTAATTTGCGATAGTCTCGATAGCAACCCGCTTCTCCAATACAAGAAAGAGATCCGGGTCATGATTGAAGGACTCCCTATTCTCTTTCATTTCACCGGAGACACCTCCGCGTTTGACCGGGAGGGAGCGTCCGTGAAGAGGTTTATCTTCCAAAGCAGAGAAATGGGAGTGATTGCGGTATATATGTCATGAAATATATTGATATACTATGCGGCGGTGACATTTTGTCAAATAAACAGTTCGACAACACTCAACTATTCAGGGATTCATTGGCGTTTGACTGTTTGAGTATTCATGATTAGGCATGGGAGGGAGCGGAAATTTTGTATAACTGTATTTTATACCAGTGTAACATATAGGTGGGGAAAATGTGAATGAGTTATGAAATGATTTACAGGTGAATGGTTTGTGGAATGGTTTGTTGAATTTTGTGTGAACAGTGATTGGTTTACATGTGAATGGTACTCAGAATTTTGACCGATGACAGTGTCATTCGTACTCAGAATTCGGCAAATGTCACTGTGATCGGTCTATTTAACCGATCACAGCGAGAAGTTGCCTCTGTGATCGGTCATTTTGACCGATCACAGCGAGAAATTGTTTCTGTGATCGGCCAAATTGTTTCTGTGATCGGCCATTTTGATCGAGTACAGCGAGAAGTTACCTCTGTGATCGGTCATTTTGACCGACCACAGTCTAATTGAGAGTCAAAATTCGGCCATTTGTCACTGTGATCGGTCATTTTTATCGATCACCACTGCTGTTCGTACACAGAATTCGGTCATTGGTTACTGTGATCGGTCAATTTGACCGAGTACATCGAGAAATTGCTTCTGTGATCGGTCATTTTGACCGATCACAGCAGAAATTGCTTGTGATCGGTCATTTTGACCGATCACAGCCTTATTCGGAAACAAATTGCCTCTGTGATCGGTCATTTTGACCGATCACAGCCTTATTCGGAAACAGAATTCGGTCATTGGTCACTGTGATCGGTCAATTTGACCGATCACAGCGAGAAATTGCCTCTGTGATCGGTCATTTTGACCGATCACAGTCTAATTCGGACTCACAATTCGGCCATTTGTCACTGTAATCGGTCAATTTGACCAGAATTTGTATGCCTAAATTGAGATACACATGCCATGCATATGTACCATACATGTAATCAATCAAAATCATTAGACAACAATAATTACTTATCTAATTCTATACAGTACAACTCCGGCATCCAGTTTTCTACATCAGGCTTGCTGAATCCAGATCATCAACCATGATGGTCACCACTGCTGATAGCCCATGCAGCAAAAATCCCATAATGGAAAACTCCTGACCCTTTCTATTGATTTCCCAACAAATAGATGATTAAGAAAGAATAATAAATTAACAACTGAAGCTGAACTGGAAAGGGGCCAAACGTCAGCATCTGCTAGTGGAAACTTGCACTTTCGTCGATTATGGCCTGTTCGTTTACACCTTCCGCACTTTACTGTTTTCCGTTCTTCTCCACGTGACGGAATTCGCATCCTTCTTTGGTCTTCCGGCTGACCTTTGTTGTTGTGGGGGTTTAATTGTAGCACAATACTTCCAGAATTCATCTGATATTTTCCATTCACTCTTGTCACGTACTGGGTACACCGATTCATTAAAGCTGATCCGATAATTTTCGACCGTATATAAATGGGGAGCAGATACTTGTAATGAGGAAGATTATAACTTATACATGCTGAAAGAACATGCAAACACGGCAACCCTTTTACGTCAAACTCACGGCATGTACACGAAAGCTCGTTGAGATTAAACTTTGTCATTATATTCATCCTCAATATAATACTCATCTCGAGAATCGCATGACAACGGGAATTGCGCGCCTTCCTACAAAATCCGTTAGTTGTTTCTCCGCCCAATTTGTCAAAAGGTCCAGGTAAATGATGAGATAGATTCACTTCTCTTGTAGAACATTTCTTGAATCTTCAATCTGACCGTCTCTATCAATATGGTCACAGGATACTCTCTTGCTTCTTTGAATAGAGCATTAACGCACTCTGATATGTTAGTAGTAACCAGGTTGATCTTTTCCTGGAAGGAAATGCGAAGATGCCCATCTTTCATATCCTATTTCGTCAACCATGCATGTTACTGGTGGGTTTACGCCATTTCTATATTGCGCATTAGTTTTCAAACTCAGCCTTCTGCACGTCTTTACAGCCTGCCAATAATATTGTTCCAACGACTTATCTTTAAACGTGTCAACCAAGTTTCTGTAGATAATGGTAGGCGCAGTAGCCATGGATCGCGTATCGAAAGACCTCGGGGACTTCTTTCATTAACCTTTATGTCGGTCAGATATAATGACAAGACCCGGAAGATACCCTAACGTATTATTTAGGTGGGAAAGGAACCAATTCCAACTGCTGCTGTTCTCTGATTCCCCAGATACCAAATGCTACCGGTACGATATGATTGTCTCCATCTAAGGCTGTTGCCACGAATAGAACACCTTTATATTTACCTTTTAAGTGCGTCCCGTCGATGGCCACCACCCTTCGCAAAGTAGTTTGAAAACTTCTGACACACTGTCCAAGTGCAAACGAAACATCTTTCGAACCTGCTCGTCTTTGGGTTAACAAGCACAGCCGTCCACCGTTCCTGGGTTAGCCCTCCTTAGCTCGTGTAAATAGGCTGGGAGTTGATTGTAGGAATCTTCGTAAGATCCCATTACACGCTTGATTGCGATCTCCTTAGCCAGCCATGCCTTCTTGTAGCTGATAAGAATATTATATTTCTCGTGCATAGCTAATATTATGGTCACGCGGCCTTAATCCCATGCGCTGCTCAATACGACTAACAACCAACTCGCTGGCTAACTTACTACTTGCTTGCCGGTGATCGCTCTTCATCCAGGACATGCCACATGTGTGTTTTGACGTGTAATTCTTTATCTTGAATATCCTCCGCAATCATTCACCCTAGATGCATGAACCCTCCATTGACAATTATCTTCGAACATACCACGGTAAATCTCTTGGACGATGAATACAAGACTCTATATTGAAAGTTTTGGCGAATTGCGAATTGGCTCAAAACATACTGGTAGCGTGCCTTGTCCTTAAACGTTTGTCCAACTGCTATCTCAATTGTGTCATCAAATGAATCTGAATATTTCGACAAATCAGCATTGATCAATACATCATCATCAAATGGCACATTAACTAGACCGGTCATGAAGTTTGATGTTTGAGGCGGCTCAAACAATGCATTCTCACTTAGACGTATACAGTCATCACCAGTGGTGGAGGATGAAGTTACATGATCTCTTGTACGTAAAGGTGATGGTGAAGGAACATGTGAGGACGAAGGCACATCTACTCTTATAGGTAAAGGTGAGGATAAAGGAACACCTACTTTTGTAAGTACAGGTGACGTCGTATATTCACATTTCAGGCTAAGGTCAGCCTGCCCAGCGAACTCCATGTTGCTCACACGGATTTCCCACTGCGGGGGTATCATGTTCAACGACGGCATCAGATTCAACACCATTCCAACCAATGGGGTCTTCGTGTAATGTCTCATTAATGCGATCCATTGTCTCTATGATTAACGGCACGTATGTATTCGGATGCTCCGACTGTGCTGCCAAGAACACTCGCACGTCTTCATCATCTTCGATTTCAGATGGTGGGATTGATTGGTTGAGCATGGGTACATGACTTTCATCCTAATATCACAATCCCTCTGTGTAGTTTTCAACATCCTGTACATTTTAGAGAGGAGTTCCTCATATGTAGTCCCGACATTCAACACAACGCTTTTTGACTTTCCACCCTTATACGTGTATGCATTGTTTTCACATATTAACTCTCCATCATAAGCGCATACGATGATTCTAGAAGCCATTAACTGCAAACAAATTCGAAAAAAATCTTCTTAGCGAACCGTTAAACAATCAATGAAGCCGGTCATTTTCACCAACTATAATGAATATGAAAACATACAGATTATTCTAATCAAATCTTAACACAAATTCAAGGTTCTCTCATTGAATTACACTGTATTCGCTGAAATTTCACTGTATCCAGGTGTATTAGGTAGATTTTGACTGTACTCAATGCAAATTCACTGTGAGCGGTGGAAATTTAGTACATTCGGCTAAATTGACTGATTGCTCGGTCAATTTCACTGAGTGCTCTTACAAACTGATGGAGTGCTCTTCCAAATTGACTGACTGCTCTTCCAATTTGACTGATTGATCGTGCTCGGTCAATTTCACTGAGTGCTCTTCCAAATTGACTGAGTGCTCGGTCAATTTGTAGCACTTGCTCTTCCAATTTGACTGACTGCTCTTCCAATTTGACTGATTGACCGTGCTCGGTCAATTTCACTGAGTGCTCTTCCAAATTGACTGAGTGCTCGGTCAATTTGTAGCACTGCTCTTCCAATTTGACTAGACTGCTCTTCCAATTTGACTGATAACCGTGCTCGGGTCAATTTCACTGAGTGCTCTTCCAAATTGACTGAGTGCTCGGTCAATTTGTAGCACTGCTCTTCCAATTTGACTGATTGACCGTGCTCGGTCAATTCACTGAGTGCTCTTCCAAATTGACTGAGTGCTCGGTCAATTTGTAGCACTGCTCTTCCAATTTGACTGACTGCTCTTCCAATTTGACTGATTGACCATGCTCGGTCAATTTCACTGAGTGCTCTTCCAAATTGACTGAGTGCTCGGTCAATTTGTAGCACTGCTCTTCCAAATTGACTGACTGCTCTTCCAATTTGACTGATTGACCGTGCTCGGTCAATTTCACTGAGTGCTCTTCCAAATTGACTGAGTGCTCGGTCAATTTGTAGCCTGCTCTCCAAATTGACTGACTGCTCTTCCAATTTGACTGATTGACCGTGCTCGGTCAATTTCACTGAGTGCTCTTCCAAATTGACTGAGTGCTCTGGTCAATTTGTAGCACTGCTCTTCCAAATTGACTGACTGCTCTTCCAATTTGACTGATTGACCGTGCTCGGTCAATTCACTGAGTGCTCTTCCAAATTGACTGAGTGCTCGGTCAATTTGTAGCACTGCTCTTCCAAATTGAATGACTGTTCTTTCCAATTGACTGACTACTCTTCCAATTTGACTGATTGACCGTGCTCGGTTAATTTGACTGAGTGCTCTTCCAAATTGACTGAGTGCTCGGTCAATTTGTAGCACTGCTCTTCCAAATTGACTGATTGCTCGGTCAATTTCACTGAGTGCTCTTCCAAATTGACTGAGTGCTCGGACAATTTCACTGAGTGCTCTTCCAAATTGACTGATTGACCGTGCTCGGTCAATTTCACTCGGTGCTCTTCCAAATTGACTAAATGCTCGGTCAATTTCACTGAGTGCTCTTCCAAATTGACTGAGTGCTTGGTCAAGTTCACTGAGTGCTCTTCCAAATTGACTGATTGACCGTGCTCGGTCAATTTCACTCGGTGCTCTTCAAATTGACTGAGTGCTCGGTCAATTTCACTGAGTGCTCTTCCAAATTGACTGAGTGCTCGGTCAATTTCATTGAGTGCTCTTCCAAATTGACTGATTGACCGTGCTCGGTCAATTTCACTCGGTGCTCTTCCAAACTGACTGAGTGCTCGGTCAATTTCACTGAGTGCTCTTCCAAATTGACTGAGTGCTCGGTCAATTTCATTGAGTGCTCTTCCAAATTGACTGATTGACTGATTGACCGTGCTCGGTCAATTTCACTCGGTAGCTCTTCCAAATTGACTGCGTGCTCGGTCAATTTCACTTAGTGCTCTTCCAAATTGACTGAGTGTTCGGTCAATTTCACTGAGTGCTCTTCCAAATTGACTGAGTGCTCGGTCAAATTGACATTGCTTTTCCACTTTACTGCAATCGGTGATGTTTCACATTTGCCTGACTGCTTCGGTCAATTTGACCGTCTTCAGTGATAATGACCGAGTGATCTTTAATGTTCACTGTAATCGATGAAATTGATCGACTTCACATACATGCCCGCAGAAAAACGACATTCATGGCTAGTACCCTTCGAAATAAGACATTCATTGCGAAACAAATAAAGATCTAACTTCATTATTGCGAAAAAAACACATTCATTCTTCAATCTTACTTACCTACAGCGGCCGTTTCGGTGAGACACGAGTTCAAGGAGTAGAAGAAGAATCCAATGAGTTGAAACATCGATTTCAAAAAGAAGAGAAGATGGGTTCTGAGTTATAACCGAGAGAATACGAAGACAACATGGGTTCTTTTCTATATTTGAAGAGAGAAAAACGAGGAAGAGAAATAGGATATTATAAAAAGGAATGAAATTCATAAACAAAGGGTATTTCGGTCAGAAAAAGTTACGTCCGTACAGCTTAAGTTTAGAGTGGGAAAGAATGGTTTTGAAGCGTTTATTTTTGCTGGTGGGTGAAAAGGAGAGTTTACAGCTGGAAAATTTCTCTTTGGTGCGCTAACTAAACTGTAAGGAACCTTTTATGTACTAGTTTCATTTGGATTCGTTGGCATTTACATCGCCTATCTGGACCGTCCATTTAGAAGCACTTCACTTTTTCTTCCTCTATTGTGCCAAAATCAGAGTAATTAGATGCTCCTAACCATCCGTTACTGGACCAATTTTCAACCAATAATATTGTCCATTCATTTTCATGCATCTGAATAGACTGATTGTATCTTCAAGTATTCATTTTCTACCAATAACATTTCCAATGCAAGACCTAAAGTGTGGATTGAAACTGATGGACGGTACAGATATTTGATGTGGAAGGTGACGAGTCCATATACGACTCATAAACAGGTGACGAGTCCATGTTGTGTATATGCAAAATCCACTCCGTCCATTAGGTTATATCCTTGATTCTAAAGTGGAAAGCACAAAGTGAGCGAGATCCAGAAACCAGGTGGGCCACACCGATGGGAACAATGGTGATGGGATGCTAACCATCATAGGTTTGTGTGTGACGTCCACGGCGTGTATTTTCTTCGATTCAGACAGGATTCACCAGATGAACTGAAAATTAAAAATTGAGCGTGATCCAGATATCAGGAGCAGCTGTACATTTTTACGTTGGTGTGGCCCACCAGAACTTTTTGTCAACCAGGTCTTTTTCATAAAACAGTGGGACCGACAGAGCTTAGCTATTTTATACAGCTTTGTGTAAACACAGGCGTTGTAGACGATTCGATCCTTATCCCTAGCTTCATTCAACCGTTAATTTTGTGCCACGTGTAAATTCCCTAAGGACGCGGATTTCGTACTACCCCGCCTGTCACGAGCTCTGAACAGACTGTGGCTGTCGGGCTGTGAGGGGCCACCTTAGGGCGTGTTTGGCCCATGGTGTTAGAAGGGATGGAATGGTATTGGGTGGGATTAACAATGATTACATGTCTGGTAATTCCATGCTATTTTATAGCCAACTATCCTCGCGAAAAAATCTCATTTGGTAGACCATGGAATGGCAACCAATGGACTCAAATCATAACAAATGTCCATCACTTGAACATGTATATAACCATACTGTCATGTATAAAGGACTTATATGAATGCACAACATGAATAAAACACATGCATCAATGTGGAGCCCACATGTGTGGGGATTTTGAAATCCACGAAATCTCACATGAGATCAAGTGCAACTCCATCCCACCTAATCCAAAGCCTCCCAAACAGTCATATGAAATTTGCAGGTAACCAAATGTAATTCCATCCCACCTAACCTCACCTAATACCATGCTGCAAACACCCCCTTAATGTATGGATTTATCAACACTGTTTATTCATTTTTTTCATACAACTATATATTATAAGCTTAAAACGGAGGAAGATACAAGGCTCAAGTGGACCACACAGGAATCAGCATCGATAATGACGTCCACCCATGAAACCCTTTGAAGGCCTACCATGATTTTTATTTTCCATCCAACCCGTTCATAAGGTCACATATACCTGGATGAAGGCAAAACAAAAATATAAGCTTGATCGAAAACTTCTGCGGGTACTAACAAGTTTTTAAGTCGTTTAATCTCAACTGTATGGTCCACTCGAGCATTGGATCTTCCTCATTTTTGGGCTTATATCCTGAAATTATATAGAAAAATGGATGGACAGTGTTGATAAATACGTACATCACGGTGGACCCCTCATAGCACCAACCTGTTCCGAACTCGGGACAGACGGGGTAGTACGTAATCCGGTCCTATCCCTGATGGCAGGCGCTGTGGGGCTACCGTGATGTATTATATATTTTCTTTTTATATCCACGCCGTCCATCTGTTTTTCCATTTCATTTTATGGCAAGATCCCAAAAATGAAGCTGATCATTAGTTCAAGTGGACCACACCAGAGAAAACAGTGGGGATAATGACACCCACCGTTGAAACCTTCCTGGACCACCGTGATGTTTATTTTCCATCCAACCTCCTCATAATGTCACATAGACCTCGCTGAAGGAAAACCCAAATATAAGCTTTTGTGGCTCCAATGAAGTTTTTAACGGTGGTCGTTCATTCACCACTTTTTCCTGTGGTGTGGTCCATTTAAGGTTTTTAACTGCTTAGTTTTTTTTAAAGCACCCACTAAAGTTAGCTGGAATAACGGATGGACGGAGGGGATAAAACACATACATCACGGTGGGCCCCACGGCAACTGCCACGAGGGATATCAGCAAGCCATCCGCTTCCGTCTCTGCCAGGGAATGTCTATTTCCATCGATTTAACTTCCCAGAAAAAAAAAAGAAAAAGAAAAAAAAAAAGAGACGTTTTATAAAATAAAAATCTCTTCTGCTCCCTCCCCAAAATCGTAATCTCACCTTCTCTCTCTCAGCTTACAAAATCATCTGAGAAACGCCGTTAGAATTCATCATCCACCGTTGATCTCAATTCCTCTCCTCCCATTAAACGGTTCAATCGCAATTTCCAATGGTTTGGATTTGTTTATCTTAATTCCATCGTTTCTAGGGTTTCTGGTGCTCTGGTGATCATATCTACCTGAATTTCTCTTTTCTGTCCGTAAGCACCGAGATGTCCGGGCCGCTTGATCGATTCGCCCGGCCTTGTGAGTATATCTGACCTAAATCCTCTCATTTTTTAAATCCCTGATGATTCTAGATGCTTTTATTTTATTTTATTTTATTTTTTCAGCTGTTAATATGCATAATTGGTGGAATTTTTACTTCGGGTGCGTTTGGTTGTACCGAATATCAAGAAATTTCATGTTATTTCATGACTAATCAGTCTATTCTGGTGCAAAATTTCATGAACTTTGGTGAAACAAAACACACAATTCTATATGGCTTTGGAACTAGAGTTGCTAGTGATGTAGAATTTTGAGCAAACCATAGCATCGTTGTAGGAGTTTGGGTTTGGGAAAAATTCACAAGGCTAGATTAGTCAGGGTAGAAATAAATCCCAAAAGCAATCCGGATTTCTTCTCTTAAAAGAGCAAATTCGATCTTTTCTTGATTTTCGGGTTTTTTTAGATATACTGAATAATTGGTTAGTAATTTGCAAATTGATAGCAATTAGTGGATTATTAGATAATTTGCGAATTGTGATTTTCTAAACATTCAGGGAACTTTGCATATTGGAACTATGAGCAGTATATCTTTTGAAACTTAGTCCACCCTTATCAGTGGTGAACGGAATGAGTCAGCGGGTGAGTCACATTCCAAAACCAGACCAAGTCGGGTTGATTCTCTCCCTGCCACAGTGAGTATGAACTAGGAAGTTGGGGCATGTACCAGTTTCAGTCTCTGGAAGGGTCATGCTCTGAAACTGATATTTTAAGGCTGTGCTATTAACGATAGCAGCTGTGGGCTACGAGTTCAGCTTGTGGATATGGTTTGGGGAATATTCAGCATGGTTTATATGTGTGAGTTGTAACTGGTCTTTGTGTTCAGCGTTTAGACGATCACTATAACCATTGGCGTTCTAAATAACCATTCCCATGCTTTGTTAATACAGCCATGGTTCTAAATATCGGTTTTGGCCCATCATCCAGGTTTGACCAGCATGGTTCGTTCCATTTTTGTCAGAATTCCCTGACTGGAAGTGTGAGTGGACCGGGCTGGATCAGGTCGTGGCCTTTCCATGACCTCTTAAGGGTGGCAATGGGCGGAGTAGTCCAACTGACCTGATGAGCTTGACCCGGCTTTGGGTCAGGCTTGGACCTACTGGCTTGTCCATGGGCTGGGTTGGCCTCGCATTTATGGCCCTGATCAGTTTTAGGCTAGGCTTGGTCTCAAGTCATTTTTGCGCGACCTGAGTTTCTATGTACATGTTTTATATCCTACAATATGCGATTCCAATCCTTGGTTAGGCAACTCATCCATCTTGAATGTAGACTGTTGCCTGTTGGTTCATTCCTCAAAAATGTTTATTTCTTTGTGCATATATGGCCCACTTGATCAACAGGTAGATTAGGAACATTCAACTGGGAAATAGTTTTTTTTTCTTCCAATTTTCAGACTGGCCAGGTCCTGCTGGGCGAAGGTCCTTCAGGCTCAGGCCTGTTGTGCTAGGCCCATGCCAGGCTTGGGCTAAATCTTGGGTCTTAAGTGTATGGCCCAAAATACTGGGCCCGTGCCCAGACTAGGGGTGTAAATGGGGGCACTTGGTTTCACTGATATCTAAAACCATGACATAGCTAGATGAACTGATATTTTATTATTTTCATAGCTTGATAAAACTGAGGTTTTATTACCCTCTGTTTAGAAATTAAATGATCTATTTGCAATTTTATGGTCAATGATTGGCTTTGTAACGTATTACAGGCTTTGAGGGGATCTCTAGTCATGATGAGAGAAGAGAAAGGAAATCTGACTTTGAAAATTCAGAAGATGAAAGGAGGACGAGAATTGGATTGCTGAAGAAGAAGGCAATAAATGCATCTAATAAATTCAGGCATTCTCTTAAGAAAAAAATAGGAGGAAGAGTGATAGTCGAGTCATTTCTGTCTCGATTGAAGATATACGGGATGTCGAGGAATTACAAGCTGTCGATGCGTTTCGCCAGGCATTGATTTTGGATGAAATGTTGCCTGAAAGGCATGATGATTATCATATGATGTTAAGGTACCTTAACTTTGTGTTGATGTTCTACCTTTCAAAAAAAAAAAAAATTGTATTGATGTTCTTTTTTAACTGCCTATCTATTGTGCATCTTTCTGCTAGTACATAACATGTATCTTTGTCAACTCAAGTTCATATGGAAATGGTTTTTGAACTTAATCTAGTTATTGATGTGAAAAGACTTCTCATCAAGCTCACTTCTGTGCCATATTTTCTCTAAGATAATTTGATTGAACTTCTTTTTTAGATTTAAAATATGCGATATCATGTGAATTGCTGATAAATGGATTCAGATGTGATCCATCTTTCAATCCATAAATGAATACCATTTTGTCTTTCTCCAACAGTTTGGTTAGGCAGGTTAAATTTTCTTTTTCTTTTTTTCTTTTAATAATTTTTACTACATTCTTACTAGAGGTTGCTGATGAGCACAAATTGCGGCCAAAAGATGACATTGTTACATGTAAAATATAGGAAAGCTCATGTGATGCTAGGCATGCAGTAATGCTATTGAAGCACGCCGAGACTGCATAACATGCAGACAGCCTAATCTGGACAACCCGTTGGGTTTGGCCCCACTATTTGTGGGCCACCATGAAAACTCATAGTCATCATAGGATGCTAACCTTCCAAACATTGACCTCTCTTGATATAAAATTTGCATAGCCATGGATAGGGTGATCATGTCCCCCTTGAAGACAGATGCCATAAAAAGTGATTCAATAGAACAGACTATTCATACTGATCATTGGATCTTTAATCCGAACCATCCAATTTGTATGTGATCATATGGAAAATTTTCTCTGATTGGTGTGATTTTTTCATGCTGACCCATGGAAAGTGAGTTAGACCTAATGGACAGTTCAGATCAACGAGTTGATCACCCATGCAAAGCAACAGTTTGCATCCACCTCCCGTGCTTCAGAGACTACTGAAGTCAGGCCCACAGCATGTACGTATGTATATGTGCACGCGTGCGCGTGCGTGCATGATGTGTGTGTGTGTGCGCGTGCGCGATAGAGAGCATACTGCTGTTGCTAACATATGATGGAATAGGATACCTCTGGATTCCCATCGTCCTTGTGTACTTATTTATTCTTTCTCATTCTTTTTATATTGATTACCACCTGCGAAAGAAGTGTCCCAAATAAATTGAAAAATGCCCTTATTTTTCCTATCTCTGCCTTTTGATCTAACCGACTTCATACTGTACACTGTTGGGTAACTTTCCAGTAATATTTTCATGGTCAAAGCAATTTTTCTTTGATGTTGCTTGATGTTCTTGAGCTTGTTTAGCTTCTCATGTATGCCTGGAAAATTATGTGATCAAAGATTTTCCCCATGCAGATTTTTGAAAGCAAGGAAATTTGACATTGAGAAAGCAAAGTACATGTGGGCTGAAATGCTTCAATGGAGGAAGGACTTTGGTGCAGATACTATTTTGGAGGTATAATCATTTGTTGATACTCACACATGCATCCCATCTCTCAAAGTATTACTTGGGAATCTTTGTTTTGGTTTGCCTACTCACTCCTTGATTAATTAGCATGCTCATTGATGTTGTCATTTTCTACAGGATTTTGAGTTTAAAGAGTTGGATGAAGTTTTACAATGCTACCCTCATGGTTATCATGGCGTGGACAAGGAAGGAAGACCTGTTTACATTGAAAGACTGGGGAAGGTTGAGCCCAACAAACTCATGCAAGTGACCACCATGGATCGGTACATAAAATACCACGTGCAAGGGTTTGAGAAGACTTTCACCTTTAAGTTTCCAGCTTGCTCCATTGCTGCAAAAAGACACATTGATTCAAGTACAACAATTCTAGATGTTCAGGGTGTGGTATGTTATCTATTCAATTTCTCTTAAACCTGAAATGCAGTTTTTCTTCTTCTTTCTTTTTCAGAGGTTTTGTACATTGTACTTCTCTTTGTAGAAATTTTGTGATTATATTTGTTATTCAGGGTTTAAAAAACTTCAGCAAGACTGCGCGTGAACTCATCACGCGGCTGCAGAAAATTGATGGTGACAACTATCCTGAGGTATTTAGTCTCAACATAATAGATGATTGTAATTATTTGGTTTGAGGCTCAAATAGAAATATGGGTTCCTTATCAGAAATGTACATATGTCTATTACTCTCCAATGACACGAGAATTACACTGTTGCAGACATTGTGCCAAATGTTTATAATCAACGCTGGCCCTGGTTTTAAGCTGCTGTGGAACACTGTGAAGTCCTTCATTGATCCCAAAACCACTTCAAAGATTCACGTATGCAAGGATGCTTTCATTACCTTTTTTTTAATTTTTTATTGATTATTGCTATTATTCTGAGATGCTGCAAAATTGTATGAAGTTTGAATTGTTGACATGTTTCTTTTCTTTTTCCTTTCTTCAGGTTCTTGGAAACAAGTACCAGAGCAAGTTGCTTGAAATAATTGATGCTAGGTAAATATACCTGCCTTCAGTTCTGGTGTGGGATTTATTGATCATGGGCATTTCTATTCTCCTTACAACTTATATACCAACCCTTCTAATACCTGTGGCATGGTTTGGGATCCTCCAGTGAGTTGCCAGAATTTCTTGGTGGTGCTTGTACCTGTGCAGATCAAGGGGGTTGCCTTAGGTCAGATAAAGGTCCTTGGAAGGACCCAAACATTTTGAAGGTTTTCTACTATCTTTTAGAACTTCATATCCGTCGCATGTGTTTATTGTATGTGCTGTAAAGTTAGTCTTATAATATCTTTATTCAATGTGATATCTCCTTACCTGATGGACCAAATCTAATGACCACGTGTATTGGCCCACAGATGGTTCTTGATGATGAAGCACGATGTGCCCAGCAAATCGTGACAATTTCAAACAGTGATGGGAAGATGACTTATGTTAAGCCACAGTATCCAACAGTGAGACCATCTTTCTCAATCTACTTCATGGACCGAATTTCACTTTCAATACGTTTTATTTCTGTTAAGATTGCCCTATTCAGTTTTGGGTGTTATTTTTCCTCTGAGTGGATCAGATTAAGGGCGGTGATACATCTACCGCAGAGTCTGGCTCTGAAGTTGAGGACATCTCTTCCCCAAAAGCTTTTAGGAGCTACACTCCTGATCCTCAGTTGACTCCTGTTCGTGAAGAAGTACGTCTTGTCATAATATTTTGGACTTCCATATCCAGTCATGGGACACTATGGTGTACAAGGGTTGAGGTTAGGGCTGTCAATGGGCCGGGCTTGGGCTGGACGATCTGGTCTGAGGGCTGGGCTCGGGCTTAAGCTCACGCCCCTTTGTTTTAAACAGGCCAGGCTTGGACTACGTACAACAACTTGTCAGCCCGGCTCGACCCACTAGGGAATAGATGGGAATCACCAACAACCGCGTCTCTCTCTCTCTCTCCTCCCCCCCGCCCCCCAAAAAAAAAACCCTCTTAAGTACCAAATCCTAGTTCCAACAAAGAATACTTGATACTTCACAACATAAAAGGAAATCACGAAACAAACGAAAATGCGCATCTTACTTCATCACAAGTTCCAAACTTGCATGGTTGGCCCATCTTCAGTAGGCTAAATGGCAAACTACATCAAACCCAACTCTAAGAAAAATAGGTACATCAAACTCAGAAACAACAGTAAGATCTAATTCGCTCGTTGGGTGGGCCTCTCTCTCTCGCTCGCTCCCTCCCTCCCTCCCTCCCTCCCTCCCCTCCCTCTCTCTCTCTCTCTCTCTCTTCTCTCCTCTCTCTCTCTCTCTCTCTCTCTCTCTCTCTCTCTTGTGAGGGAAGGGAATCGGGCTTGGTCCAGCCCTAACCCGGCTCATTGACACCCCTAGTTGAGGTAGCTTCCATTTTATGATATATTTTGATAATTATTCAGGCCAAAGTGGCTGGAAAGGTGGAATTCTTGGAGCTTGATGAGTACGTTCCCATGGTGGACAAAGCAGTGGATGCCGGATGGAAAAAAGAAGTGCCCCATCAAAGGCTCCCATCTCCCAAAGGTCAGAAAATTTTGGGTTTGTAATAAAAAAAACTTTTTAATGATTTTTATTTAGTTATTATATGTGAATGCTCGTGCATTATCATTCCTGTCACCTGAACTAGTTTTAAGATATGTAACGAAGGATAATGACTTCAAAATAAGTAAAAAGGAAATTGAGTTATGCGCTTTTGTTAGTTAAAGAAAACTGGTCATCTCTTTTAAAATCTTTGGTGGGTTTTACAAAAATATCTCTTAGGGCCTATTGGATTCATGGAAAGTAAAGGAAACATTGTTTCTCATGTAACTCACCTTCCGTTGTTTGTCAAGCTTTTCTTTGTGGTAATTTGTGGGAGACACCATTTCTCACTTTGTCTTTGTTGGAAGATAAACAAATTTATTTTCCCACCTCCACCCCCAAGGCATTTTCCAACGATGGGAGAAAAATGGATTTCTTAGGGGTTAAGCCAAATGTGCCACCAACAATCTTTAATCACCTCACATGTGGTTCAATATGTGGTTCAATGTGCCAAATGAGTCATCGTCCATCATCAGTTATGCCCCACGTGTCAACATCCATCTTCTCTTGCGCCCCACAGTTTGTAGCATCCCACATGTGCTAATATGCCACATGTGACACCAACCATATTCTCTTGTGCCCCACATGTGCTAATGTGCCACATGTACCACCATTCATCTTCTCTTGCACCCCACATGTGCAAAGCACTCTGCATGCACCACTGTGCCACATGCCAGTGTCCATCTTCAATTGCTCTAAATATGCCACATGTACTAATGGTGCCAATGTGCACAAGTGCTGCCATCTAGCTTTAAGTGCCCACAAGTCAAATGTGCCAATGCATGTCTTGTGCCACATATGCAACCATAGAGCTGTCAAGCACCCACATATGCCGCCTATGCTACATGTGCCACTATCCATCTTCAAGCATCCCACAGGTGCCACGTGTGCTTATCTTGCACATACTAGTGACTACCAAGAAAAAAAATTTCTCCAAAAACCTTTTAGTTTTGCCAAATATAAATGTGAAAATAGATTTTAAATTTCTTGGAAAATCAACACTTTACCACAATTTCCTGGAAATAAGGTTTCCCAGAAACCCTATTTCCTTTCCTACACTTTCCATGAATCCAAACAGGCCCTTAAGGATCTCCTGAAGATTCACCCTTGGTTTTCCTCCCTTACTAAAATCACTAGCTTACATGGTGGTCCCAAATGGCTCTATGTTTGATTTCAAACTTTCTCCTGAAATCAATACATTCTGCATGTTTCTTTTCCATAAAATCATTCAGCTCTTGCAGCTACATGTTAGTGATGTTGATGTACCTATAACAGTTATACTAATTTGAAATTGCCAAACTCTTCTTCCTCTCTTTTTATTTTATTTAGTTTTTTAAACGTTTTCAAATTCAAACATGATAAGAATGCGTATTTGAGTAGGTTAGGACCAACTTAATAGTTTTAAATGAGGACTGTTAAAACCCCAAAGTTAGTAGTTTTCTTGGATTCTGATTGTTCCTTTCTTTGCCATTGCGATACAATAGTCATTCTTTTTTTTTTTTCCTTTTATTTTCCAAGTTCTTGGTATGCTCAGAAAGTTCTCATTATATCCTCAATCCAGGTCCGCTTCCTCCATCGGAATTGAATAAGCCTCGAGAGGGAATTTTTTCTCGAATTCTCACAGCATTTTTGGCATTCTTTGTGACCTTCTTTGCCCTTGTCCGTTCGAGCACCTTCCATGTGACACAAAAGCTGCGTGACAGATTATCTCAATCAGATCATAGAGTATACAGTTTGTCATGCTCAATCCAGTGCCCAAAGAATACTGTGAGCCTTCACCATCTCCTGGATTCACAGAGTCAGACCTCCATTTTTCTGTCCTCAAAAGGCTGGCCGACCTGGAGGAAAAGGTCGAAACACTTCAGACAAAGCCATCTGAGATGCCAACCGAGAAAGAGGAGTTGCTAAATGCTGCCGTTGCCGCGTGGATGCGTTAGAGGCTGAGCTCATTGCTACGAAAAAGGTATAGTTTTGTGTATTCAGTATTCACTTATTTCTCCTCCAAGAATGACATTTGCATTTTTGCACCCTCATTCACTATCATATAACCTTGTCATAGTCCAACGAACACCAGAGTCCTCTGCTTGGCGTCAATCATGAATTGAATTCTGAAATCTGACTAATGAAACATTTCGGGACGCGAATAGTGTCTTGATGCACTGTCCATGCATGTGAGGCCCAGGTTCGGAACTTAGATCATTGGTCTAATGTACCCCAACATGGATGATTCTTAAACAATCTCCTGTGCTGAATATACTTTCCTCATGATTGGTGGTCTAAGAATAGATGGCTAAGAAGAAAAAAAAATACAGTAACCATCTGGGAGAAGGAACAAAATATTGGATGGATAGGGTCTTCTGATCTAGGATCTATTGGGGGCATCCACCTTCCACATGAGGTCCACCAGGTCAACATTCTGGTTAATGAACCATGGTTAGGGCTGTCAATGGCTGGGCCTGGGATTGGCTTCAGCCTGATTTTTTAACTGTTCGGGACAGGCCTGACGGACTGGGCCTATTCAAAATTTTGATTTTGCCTGGCCCGAGCCTGGTCCATTGACAGCCCTATAGATGGGATGCATCAGAAGCTCAGGACCTAGTATTGTCCTTTCTTTTTAGAAGGTAATGGATCTTTTTAGAAAGCAAACATAAGCATTACAAAAGGGGAAGCAATGCAAAGCGCCTGATGATTCGTACCCTTCGTTTGGGATTAGAATCAGCCTCTCTTCTTGCTAAAACATCCATAGATCTTACGTACATTTGCAAGTGAGAGCTACTGTTTCATTGAATGCATGTGCATAGCGTGAAAATGTTCGCATGTCGTCATCATGTGGATTTTTTTTTTTTTTTTTTCATATGCATGCATCTTTGTATGTGTTGTTCCATATGTGCAACCATAGTGACAAATCTCTTTCTTGGCCCGAAAATTCTCTGAGATTTTCAAATCTTCAGGTTGTTGCTCGAGATATTATCCAGAAAATCTCACAAAAAATAAAATATTTAAAAATGTTTATTGTAAATTATTAAATAAATTTAAATTTTAAATATATATTTATATAACAAAAAATCTTAATGTTTTTACAGTTTTTCGAGTTAATATCGTGATGCTGCATAGGGCTGTAAATGGGGTCAGCGGACCCGATGGGGTACCCAGACCCAACCCAGACCCAACCATTTTTAAATGGTACGGGTCTGGGTCCAAGAATAGACCCATTTTCTAAATGGGTCTGGGTCTGGTTTCCTTTATATTTGGCCCAACCCGACCCGACCTGACCCGAACCCATTTAGTAAGTGGGCGGGTTTGGTCTATGTTTCAAGGGACCCATCCAGCCCAGACTCGTCCAGACCCGGTTTTAAGCCTTGTAAAAATGCTTGCACACTAGATCTAGACCCAGACCCAGACCCATTAGACCCGACCCATTTATAAACGGGTTTGGGTGGATCTCCCTCTCTACCAGACCCAGACCCAGACCCATTTATAAATGGGTCTAATGGGTTGACTCAGACCCGACCCGGACCCGCCCATTTAGTAAAAGGGTTGGTGTCTAAAATTTGGGACACAGACCCATTACCCATTTAGTAAAGTGGCGGGTCTGGTTTTGGCTAAACCCGCCCCGAACCCGACCTTTTACAGCCCTTGATTATTTTAAGATCTTCCAAGATTTTGAAGATATCGTCTTGATAGAGTGGAATGGTATAACAAGATTCATTTAGCCTATCCCAATTATGACGACGATGACGACGTCGACATTTGAAAATAACAAGATAATATCTTTGGTGTATTTCTCGTGCTATTATTGCGACATTTTGACAATCTTGGCCATACTTGTCACATTGTGTGCAACTGTATATTTGAACACATGCATGCATACATCTACGTTTTTTGTATCGTTGCACGCCTAGGGAGTCCCATGTGTTTCATGTGAGAATTCATCCAATGCATTATTGCTTGTATCTCAGCATATGTGGCCATCTGTGCCATCTTCATTGGTGGTCCCACCATTTGGCAGTCAAGTTTAGGTATAATGTGTTCAGGCGTATGTAGTGCATCACAGTCCGCCAGAGTATCAAATATTTTCACCTTCTTCTTCTTTGATTAGGCTCTACATGAAGCATTGATGAGGGAAGAGGAAGTGCTTGCATTTGTAGACCGTCAACATGAAGCTAATTCCGCGTAAGTAGAAGATGGTGTAACTTCACTAACTGTAAAGCTTTTTATTTGTCGGCAATGAGACTGATTTGGGATTTTGTTGCGTTCCGCAGAGGAGGAAATTTTGTTGGTGAAAGAGGAGAGATTAAAAATTATGCGGTTTCCCATTTTTTGTTGTGTAATTTGTTCAATTCTGTAATGAAAAGATATTAGGAGAAATTCTAATGTATTCATTAGAAAAAAAATTATACTTTTCTGTAATGTTAAATAATAATAATAATAATTTACTTTTCTGGACCTCTTGTGGGTACCTAGCGGAGTAACTTTCTCTGGGAAACGATTCGATGTGCACCAATCCACCCCAAATCCCCGTCCATCAGATATGACCCCCCCCCCCCCCCCCCCCCCCCCCCCGACTTTTAAGTAGGGTTGTCAATGGTCGGGTTTGGGGTGGGTTTAGCCAAAACCAGACCCGCCCATTTACTAAACGGTCTGGGTCCAAAATTTGGACCCAGACCCTTTTACTAAAAGGGCGGGTTTGGGTCGGGTCTAATTGGTCAAGTATGCAGGCATTTTACAAGGTTTAAAACCCACCCCAAATCCCCGTTCATCAGATATGACCCCCCCCCCCCCCCCCCCCCCCCCCCCGGACTTTTAAGTAGGGTTGTCAATGGTCGGGTTTGGGGTGGGTTTAGCCAAAACCAGACCCGCCCATTTACTAAACGGTCTGGGTCCAAAATTTGGACCCAGACCCTTTACTAAAAGGGCGGGTTTGGGGTCGGGTCTAATTGGTCAAGTATGCAGGCATTTTACAAGGTTTAAAACCGGGTCTGGACGGGTCTGGGCTGGACGGGTCCCTTGAAACATAGACCAAACCCGTCCACTTACTAAATGGGTTCGGGTTGGGTCGGGCCTAATATAAAGGAAACCAAACCCAGACCCGATTAGCAACTTGGTCTGTTCTTGGACCCAAACCCGTACCATTTAACAAATGGGTCGGTTCTAAATGGGTTGGGTCCGGGTACCCCATCGGGTCCGCTGACCCATTTACAGCCCTACTTTTAAGGGGGCATTTGGATCTTAAGTTACTTAAGATAAGCTACTCATTCCCTTAATAGCTATCTTGGTTTCCAATTATTAAGATGTAGTGATTAAATAACTTTCAAGTTAAAAAGTTACTTATAATCGATCATAAACCAAACTTACTTATCTACTGCTGCAAGTAGAAAAGGTTAACTCATTTGGTGGTATCCAAATGGGCCCTTTAATTAAACAAAACCTCTGAATTCTCACGGTATGGCCACCTGAGTTTTGGAATGCTGTGAACATCAGAGTGAATGGATCGGACGGCACATAAACACCACAGTGGTCCCTGCACAACTAATGGTGGACTTGTCATCTCAACTGTTTCCTATGGTGTGGTCTACCTGAGTTTTGGATCATCATGATTCCCAGGGTGAACATGAGTCAACATATCTGCTTGACGGTGTAAGTCTCATGAAAGTTCCACCTGCGTGGCGCTTAGTTGGCTAGGTACTACTCGAGGTTAAGAGTGAGGTAGCTATACCCGACGTAGGCTAGCGTGGTTCATTGCAAAAGTCTTCTGAGATCTGATTTGGTTTTCGCCCAGGAATGCAAGTTCTGATAGATATAAAGTGGGGGCCCATCCACATGCAAGCACAGGTCTTTATGGCAAGTTGTCTGAGATCCAAGTTTTCCATCAGGTATGTCATACTGTTTAGATATGGCTAAAGATCAGGCCATTAGCAGTCTTCAGTTGGGTGCAGCATACAAAACAAACGTGCAGCCAGACCAATATTTTCATGAGCCATTCATTTGATTTGTACATTGACTCACCTGAATGGTATGGCCTATTTTTTTCAGGCCAGAAATCTCAACGGTTGTGGCCTGCCTGCCTGCCTGATGCACAGCTCAGATGTAGCGTGCGTGCACCCTAAGGATGGGTAGGGGGTTGGCATCCACGTCACACTATCAAGCCTCACCCTTGATCAAGGGCCAGTTGCCCTAGCTGGAGACTGGCTTCAATGGGTGTGAGTTGGGTTGGTGTTAGCTGCAGGCCGGCTCATTTAGTAAAAGGGCCAAGAATTTGAGCCTGAACCTGACCCACGTGAAATTGGTTCTGCATGAGCCCAACCCAGCTACTTGCTTAAAAAATTTTATGCCTGAGCCCGACCTGACCAATCACCTACTGGCTGCCTGTATCACTCTTGTGATGCAGTGCACTATCACTCTTCTGATGCAGGCAGCCCATATGTGATCACATCTCTTTACTGGGTTCAACCAACTGACCCACCATGACCTACATAAAATTCATTACGCCGACTACAACCCAGCATGGCCCCACTTGAGTTTAAGAAAGGAATGGTTTCAAAGGTATGCCCAGCCAGCTCAGTTAGTGAATACATGCAAATATACATCATGGGGATGTACCTATTGCTTATCATTATTAGTGTTTCAGGTTTTGGGTTTGGTTGGATCATCTGATCCAGGGCATTGATAAAGTATGAGGTCTATGGGTGGGTCTGCTAGGATGGGATTGAACCCAAGCCCAACCCATTACTTGGCCACATTTCTAACCCAAGCCTGACCCACTTCCCATTCATCTTGGCCAAAACCTGCCTTACAAGCAGGTCGGGTCAACCTGTTTTTTTTTTTTTTTTACACGCACCCACACCTCCACACTCACCCACACTTACGCCACAATGGGTACTTGAACCCATGACCTCGTGTTGAAACTCTTGAGAGTCTACCACCGAGGCATGAGTGAGGACCCCAATTCATGTCCTTTGTTTAGATTGGAGGTTCACAACTCAATTGCTTTGTGCATGACCTCGTGTTGAAATTTGAGAGTCTATCGAGTCATGAGTGAGGACCTTGATTCATGTCTCTTGTTTAAACTGGAGGTTCACAAACTCAATTTGCTTTGTGCATCCGAAAACACAGCCTCAGATATAGAAGAATGAAACAATGGAAAAATTGCATGTTCAACCAAAACCTCTATATTAGTTTGGTTATTCAAACATGGCAAATTACATTCGAGTGGGTTTGGAGGATGGAAAATCACCATAAGCTCCAGCACCAATTTCACAGCTTAATTACGAGCAGCGAAATGTATTTTACAGCCCCTCTCTTTACCAGCAGAATGGGTCTGTGATCACAAGAAGCAATGGCCCATAATGTTAGGATAAAAAAGAAGGTAATAGGCATAACATGAAAGAAGGGCATTTTTTTAGAATACAGCGAAAAAGCTTCGGTAAGTCTGGAAATGGCAATAGAAAGGTCACAGATTGCGTGGTGACCCCAACACCATGCAGCTCGGTTGTGTCAGGACGTGGTGGGAGCTACTGTCAAAAATGGGGTCAGGCAAAGCATGTTTGAAAGTTTTTAGGTCAAGTACATCCTCAATGGCGCCCATCTCTAACACCCTCTGACTTTAGTACATGGCCCAATCAAATCCCACCATGTCCCAACACCACCAAGCAACATAGAGTTAGGGTCACCAAGAAATCTGCATGCCAGAAAGAAATGGCTTTTTAGGGCGTGTTTGGATTGCCGGATTCCACCATAATGTGATGTAAAACTCACATCACTATTCATTGTAGTCGATTGGATAAACCAAGCGGTCAAATCATGGCAATCGTGAAAATTACCACGGACTTGGATGGGCGAATGGGAGTTGAGATGGCATAGTTTCGTGGGCCCCACCATGATGTATGTGTTATATCCACACTATCCATTCATCTTGTGAGATCATTATGGAAGGAGACAAAACATGAGGCACATCCAAAACGAAAATTAACCACACCACAAAAAGCAATTGGGATTAACGCCTGCCATTAAGCTACTTCTATAGCCCACAGAAGTGTTGGATGAAGCTAATTTAGGGTCATACCCTAAAATGATATTGCAAAATGGTTGGACGATGTGGATATAGCACAAATTAGGCAAGTTATATCTATATGTACGCAATCACGTGAGCACATTATACGCATGTAAAAAATTGAAGTTGCATAGTAGTATTGTACTATAGACGGCTTTACTTTACTTTAGACTACTATGGTAGCGATAATCATTACCCATTCACATAATATTACACCAACATTATGGTGAAATCCAGCCATCCAAACACGCCCTTATTAATTTGGAAATAAGGGCAATTGAGGAGAAAAGCTTGACACAATGGAAAGGAAGCGGATTGCGTACTGAGTAAACTCTGCAGGGTCCACTGTGATTTATGTATTTATCCACTCCGTTTATCCATTTTAACAAATACTTTTATGGCTTGAGACAAAAAATGAAGCATATAAAAATCTTAAGTGGACCACACCACAGGAAACAATATGAATTGAATCTATACGTAAAAAAATTCTTTGGGGTCGTGGAAGTTTGGATCAAGTTGATATTTGTTTTTTCCCTTCATCTGTCTGTGTGATCTTGTGAACAGGTTGGATGACAAATAAACATCACTGTGGGCCCCAGAAAGGTTTCAATGGTGGAAATCATTATATCCACGTTTCTTGTGGTATGGTCCCTAAGTTTTAGATATGCTTCAATTTTGGTTTCAACCCCTTAAATTAACTGGAAAAGCTGATGGGCCGTGTAGATAAACTACATACATTTACAGTGGGCCTTGCCTCATTGGTAGACTCTGCGGAGTTTCAACAAGAGGTCTCGGTCTCAAAACCCATCAGGGTGAAATTCCCGCTGCTGTCAGCAGCGGTGGGTGAGTTGCATGACTGACCGGGTGGGTGAGTTGCATGACTGACCGAAAAAAAAAAAAAAAAACAGTGGGCCCAACTGAGTTACTCAGTACGATAAGAGCGTCCTGAGTTACGATTCCCAATGGAAATAACCAAAACGGCAACCTTTCAAGTACAAATAGTAACTAAAATGGGAGATGGGGGACTGAGATACAAATCAAATGATTCTAGGAAAGGCAAAAGTAGCATTTCTTGAAGAAGGGTGTTTCTGGAACGATGAAAATGAACTTTTGCAGCAAGGACAATAGAGGGCATTCTTACAATAACATGGGAAAAAGGTGACTACGATGGCAAATTGGCAATTGGAATGTGCAAGCTTCCAGCTTGGGGAAAAAGACCAAAATTCGAGATAGGGGGAAAAAAGGCTTCGTAAA
>PVNU02000369.1:0-51172 GCA_003013855.2 Liriodendron chinense
GCCTACTATGAAAGCAGACGCCATAGAATTTTCTAAAACATTGTTCGCTTCCCCAACTGTAGGGTTGCGATGTAGTAATAAACTCGGTAAGACCGAGGTCGATCCACAGGGAAGGAAGTAAACAATGCAAATTATCCTAATAACTAGAATCTAAAGAGGTTTGTGAAATTGGTTTTGATCATAAAATAGAAAATCTAATAATGAAAAGATAACTAGAGCATCAAGGATCCACTTATAGCTCTCCTTAGATGAATAATTCGCTATGTTTTCTCACTTTCTCAACTAGAATCGACATTCCTGTCTATCTAGTCGGATGATAGAGCTGTTAAACCAAACAGTCTGTCATATGTAAGTTCTATGCATAAGATTCACTCAATGTAGGCTGAGCTGAGCATGCTCAATTGCATAGGTCATTCCCCTTTCCAAAAGGTCCAGTTCACAATCATAACCATCCTCAAGTCCTCTCACAAGACAAGGCTAGATCATGATTTGAACTTGATTCAAATCACATGCACAGTCATTACATATTCCAGAAAATCAACAAAAATAGAACTTTGGCATGAAGTCCCTTTATGAAGAGCTTAGTACTAGAGCGCACTCCGATTCCTCGGATCATACAGGTCTAGACTGTTGCAAATGAATTAAGAAGATAAGTAATTCATCCAAACATCCATGAGTCATCACAAGACTAAGAAAAATTACTTAAAAACTTGTATAAACTTCAAACCTTAGTTCGTAATCATGAATTCCAAACTAAAAACCAATAAAACGAATTAAACAATCTAAGAAAACTATAAGGTTCACCTCTTAGCTCTAGCTAAGAGATTAGCTAATAAAAAGCATATTAAAAACTAGAACTAGAACTAAGAAAAGGAAGAAAAACTAGATGGAGGAGGCTAGGAAGCCTCCTATGACTTGAACTCCTTGCTCCCCACGTCCTTGGTTGCCCTCGAATAGAAGAGAGCACCTCCTTTTATAGTGCAGCACTAGTACAGCAACATAGCAGAATTTGTTTCGCTTGGTACGGCTTATCCAATGGTCGGATTGCCTTCAAATTTGATTTGTAGCTTCCTTGTAATGTGATCTTCCTCATAGATGATTTAGATTTCCAAGATTGTCCTCTGAATGGGCCCACCAATCACATCACCGACCGCCTCTCAAAATTGCGTACTTCGGGTACCTTCAGAACCAGTCATCTTGCTTTCAACGCTCCGGAGTGTACAGAGGTCGGATTGATCTCAAATTTTGAACATGAGTAGAAAACTTCCTCCTCTACATGATAGACGGATTAGATTGTCCAAAAAGATCTCAAAATGTGGTCCGAAAATTAGAACAATTAGGGCTTTTATAAACTCTGCGCAGTTGGAGCTTTCTGGATGGTCCATCTTTCTTCAACCGGTACGATCAAACCACACACCCTTTTGATCTGAAAATTTTGTGGTTATTCATATATGGATGTGGTCTAAAAGATGGTCAAAGTAGATTCTTCATATCATCAATGATGGGCCACCTGGACCGGCCCAGAGTGGAACAGCGAAATCTGGAACTTTCTGGACAGTTCGTATTGTTTTGGCCACCACGATCAATCCGTAGCTCCGATCGACACGAAACCACTTGGGTTAGTTCGGCGTCGAGCTCCTCTTCGACATGGATGTGTTGGATTTCCAAATATCATCAAGATCGGCCCAGAAAACTGGTCCGAAAAACCAGGTGCGGGAATACATTGCTGTTTTAGAAACTAGAATCTGAAACTTGCATGGCCGACCGGTCACGACCGGTCGGACAGGGCTGGCCGACCGGTCACGACCGGTCAGGCCCTCTTTGGCATTACTCCAGCAAGCATGGCCGACCGGTCAAGACCGGTCGGGCTTCCTTGGCCGACCGGTCAAGACCGGTCGGTCTCTGTTTCTTCTTGTTTTCTTCCTTTCTTTCTTCTATTTTCTTCTTTCTTTGCTTCTTTCTTTGCTTCCTTCTTCCTTCAGCCCTCCTTGGGTCTTCATCCAAGGTTCTAAATCAGCTCTTTTAGTCATCAATTGGGCAAAGTAACTCTCATTCCTACAACCACAAAACAGGTATTTGATTAGTCTTTAAATTATGAAAACCATGCATAATGAGTGATGAATTGGGGTTAAAATATGCACAATTAAGAGCTCAACAAACATGCGACAAGTGTCAACGATATCAACCTATACCTCGTGTACCGTCTGAGCGGATGACCCCAGTCGACAGCCCTTGGCCTTTTGCTCAGTGGGGGATCGATATCATCGGGCCCTTACCTATGGGAAAGGGACAGAATAGGTTCGCGATCGTGGCGGTTGATTATTTCACCAAATGGGCCGAGGCAGAACCATTAGCCAAAATAACTGAAAAACAAACTACTAAGTTTATGTGAAGAAATATCATATGTCGCTTCGGACTTCCTCATACTATAATTACCGATAACGGAACGCAGTTCGACAACGCAGCCTTTGATGAATTTTGCGACAAATGGAAGATACGTAATCTCCGCACTTCTCCATATCATCCTAAGGCGAATGGGCAGGTCGAGGCAGTGAATAAAATCATAAAGCATCATTTAAAAACCAAGCTAAGTGAATGTAAAGGGGTGTGGCCAGAACTTCTGCCAGAGGTGTTATGGGCCTATAGAACCACAGCTTGTACATCGACAGGTGAAACTCCTTTCTCCTTAGCATTTGGTGTTGACGCAGTAGTACCAGTGGAAATTCAAGTGCCCTCATATCGGGTCGAACAGTACGATCCCGCGAGCAATCAGGAAAACCTCCGACTTCATCTCGATCTCTTGGAAGAGCGAAGAAATGCTTCCCAAGTACGAGTGGCGGCATATCAACAACGTATTGCTCGTTATCGGAATGCGAAGGTTCGACCTAGATCCTTCCAGTTCGGAGATTTGGTCCTACGGCAAAATCTTGGAATTCCTGTTCGTTCATTGGATCCGAATTGGGAAGGCCCGTATCGGGTTATTAGGGTTGTGCGACCCGGTACTTATTATCTTGAAGACATGCAAGGGAAGCCTGTACGTCGCCCTTGGCACGTGGAGCATTTGCTACGATACTACCCCTAGATTCGATGTAGTTTATCATAACGTTTTATGAATAAAGTGAAAGATATCTTTTGGCCGCTACTCCATTTATATGGACCTGAATAGCCCTGAAGAGAGTGCTTACACATCCTCTTGGCCAATTGCCTACCTTTGGTAGGACTAAAATCATTACTAGTTGGTTGCTTCTCCATTTTCATGGACCTGAACAGCCTCGAAGAGAATGAATACCATCTCTTGACCAACCTTCTGCCCTTGGTAGAATCAAAATCTCAATCGATAGATCAGTCTATCTCAACGCGGACATGGTCTCACGACCCCCGGATTGAGTCTAATTCATTTTTTTTATGAGTTAGTTACTCGCGATTGGTGAGAGGAGGGATCGCACTCCGGAATGCGAGCACCGCAGCTCGTGCTCAAATTAGGGCAGCGATCGGGGTCACATCCTAATCGCGAGCAGCTTAGCTCATGCTCGAATTAAAGGGTCACATCTCTGATGAATCCATTCAAGACCAACATAAAGCAAAAAATGAAAGAAAAAGGAAGTATACCGGAAAAAGGAAAGAAAATGAGCACCGGAAGAGGAAGAAGAATGGAAAGAAAAGGCTGCAGGTTCCTTTCGAAAAAACTTCTGTAGAAAATCAAAGAAATGGCGGACTCCGTATATTTATAGGCAATTATTCCGCCGTATCGGATGACATGTGGCAGTCCCTCCCTTGACACAGCGCTCGAGCAGGCACGCCCATTAATTACACAAACACGTGGCGAGCGCCCCTTCATTTTCCGTCTTCGGAAAGGCTGCGGAAAGCTGGCGTTCATTAATTCCAGCCCATCATGTGGGGTGCCGTTCTCGATGCAAGCAGCGGGCGGTTTCATGTGATAGTAAGCTAAGTCCTTTCCTTAAGAATTCCTGGCGGCAAGGACTTGGGGGGCATCTGTTATAGGCAAAATGATGGAGATAAGATTTCACGCGGAAATGCCCATTTCGCTCTCGCTCTCGAGATTGTCTGATCGAGAGTCGAATATTGGATAAGTGCGGGACGTCCATTCGACTCTCGAGATTGTCTGATCGAGGGTCGAATATTGGATAAGTGCGGGACGTCCATTCGACTCTCGAGATTATCTGCTCGAGAGTCGAATATTGGATAAGTGCGGGACGTCCATTCGACTCTCGAGATTATCTGCTCGAGAGTCGAATGTTGGATAAGTGCGGGACGTCCATTCGATTCTCGAGCACACCTGATCAGGAGTCATAGATTGAAAAATACGGAGCAGCTATTCGCAAGTCTCGAGTCTTCATAACCGATAGTCAAATACGGCAAAATTCGATCCGCGAATAGATCTTCTCACAAGTCGTTGAAAGACGTCACATCTAAGTATGTACTCGGACTCGCGACCACATTCTAACCTGCGAGTAGCTTTCTTGCGGTAATATCTCTTAGCTTTCAGTACTAGCACCCGATTCCCGTCGAGCAGCTTGTCCAATCCCTCTGCGACACCAAGCAGGGCTACAACCAGTTCGGTGGTTTCCGTCTTGTCGGCGTCTCCTTCCTTTTCGGAAGCTATGACTCCAACTACGGGCGTCTCCTTCCTTTTCGGAGGTTATGACTCCAACTACGGGCGTCTCCTTCCTTTTCGGAGGCTATGATTCCAACTATGGCTTCCAGCCGGATTTCAAGGGATTACCATCAAGGGGCGTGATTGTTGGAATAAGTCATTGGGTTGGATCTGACTAAAAAGATAGGATCTTATCCCACGAAATCAGCGAATTCTCAGTATCGTATGCGACATCAACGGGATTTCGACATCTCACGTAACAAATTGGATTGCTTCGGATCTATATAAAGGGGTGTTTTGAGAGCAGGTACGCACACATCATTCGATCTTGGTCTCGTTTACTTGGCTTCTCTTCTTACTGTGGCCTAACTTAAGCATCGGAGGGCTAACGGCTGGTCCCCAGCCACCCTTATTTGCTATCTTGCTTTAGGTCTGGTGGTGGAAATCCCTGCTGGAGTGAAGGAGGAAAGTCGGAGGATCTCGTTACAAAATTTGACATTAACAGTCTAGACCGTTGCAAACGAATTAAGAGGCTAAGTAATTCATCCAAACATCCGTGAGTCATCACAAGACTAAGAAAAATTACTTAAAAACTTGTATAAACTTCAAACCTTAGTTCATAATCATGAAAACCAATCTTAAAACCAATAAAACGAATTAAACAATCTAAGAAAACTATAAGGTTCACCTCTTAGCTCTAGCTAAGAGATTAGCTAATAAAAAGCATATTAAAAACTAGAACTAGAACTAAGAAAAGGAAGAAAAACTAGCTGGAGGAGGCTAGGAAGCCTCCTATGACTTGAACTCCTTGCTCCCCACGTCCTTGGTTGCCCTGGAATAGAAGAGAGCACCTCCTTTTATAGTGCAGCAATAGTACAGCAACATAGCAGAATTTGTTTTGCTTGGTACGGCTTAACCAATGGTCGGATTGCCTTCAAATTTGATTTGTAGCTTCCTTGTAATGTGATCTTCATCATAGATGATTTAGATTTCCAAGATTGTCCTCTGAATGGGCCCACCAATCACATCACCGACCGCCTCTCAAAATCGCGCACTTCGGGTACCTTCAGAACCAGTCATCTTGCTTTCAACGCTCCGGAGTGTACAGAGGTCGGATTGATCTCAAATTTTGAACATGAGTAGAAAACTTCCTCCTCTACATGATAGACGGATTAGATTGTCCAAAACGATCTCAGAATGTGGTCCAAAAATTAGAACAATTAGGGCTTTTATAAACTCTGCGCAGTTGGAGCTTTCTGGATGGTCCATCTTTCTTCAACCGGTACGATCAAACCACACACCCTTTTGATCTGAAACTTTTGTGGTTATTCATATATGGATGTGGTCTAAAAGATGGTCAAAGTAGATTCTTCATATCATCAATGATGGGCCACCTGGACCGGCCCAGAGTGGAACAGCGAAATCTGGAACTTTCTGGACAGTTCGTATTGTTTTGGCCACCACGATCAATCCGTAGCTCCGACCGACACGAAACCACTTGGGTTAGTTCGACGTCGAGCTCCTCTTCGACATGGATGTGTTGGATTTCCAAATATCATCAAGATCGGCCCAGAAAACTGGTCCGAAAAACTAGGTGCGGGAATACATTGCTGTTTTAGAAACTGGAATCTGAAACTTGCATGGCCGACCGGTCATGACCGGTCAGGCCCTCTTTGGCATTACTCCAGCAAGCATGGCCGACCGGTCAAGACCGGTCGGTCTCTTTTTCTTCTTGTTTTCTTCCTTTCTTTCTTCTATTTTCTTCTTTCTTTGCTTCTTTCTTTGCTTCCTTCTTCCTTCAGCCCTCCTTGGGTCTTCATCCAAGGTTCTAAATCAGCTCTTTTGGTCATCAATTGGGCAAAGTAACTCTCATTCCTACAACCACAAAACATGTATTTGATTAGTCTTTAAATTATGAAAACCATGCATAATGAGTGATGAATTGGGGTTAAAATATGCACAATTAATAGCTCAACACACCCCCCAACCAGCATTTTGCTAGTCCCGAGCAAAACATGCGTGAAACAAGTTTCATTCTCCAAATCCAACTCTCCTCTAGAAACTATTCTTCTATACATTCCAAGACACACAAGCATGAAAATCAGAGAAATTAGGTGATAGAAGTTGAAACCTTAAACTCTTAGAACATAATAAGTATTTATATGAAATTCCCACTGATTGATTGATAAATAGAAGAACTTGAACAAATTCACCCTAGTGTGCATAGTGAAAGTTCATCTCATGAGTTTTTGGGCTCATCTTCATCATAGATCAACTAAACTATGGATTTCAAGGTGCACAGAGCAACAACAAGCCTATGACAGGAATTTGTCTTACCGTCCTTCCGACGACTTTCACACTACGTCCCATTTCCGGCTTTGGTTACGGGTAGACCATCCCCCGGTTGGTAGTAGGTAGCCCTAATCGGAATTTTCCACCATTTTTCCATCATTCCCAATTTCATCCTTCCTTTTCCTTTTTCTTTTTAAATTAGATAGGATTTTTAGAAATCCATATCTTTCGTTATTTTCCCATGGACAAGGATGGACAAAGTACCCCGGCTTGGTTTCTCAACACCTCAAATCAAAGTATAGTTAATCCACAAATCACATAATCCTTTCAACCCATGAAAATCGTGTAATGTGAACTAGGTGTAAAACTGTTCAAATTTTCTATCACTCACATAAATAGGGGAATTCACATATAAAACCATTATATTAAAAGAAATTCAAAGCTTGCAACATCACTCACTTCGTATCTCCTCTTCTTATACTCGTATCATCTTGAATGCATAGAAACAACGTTTTCCAAAAGAGTTTTGAATTTTAGAAAAATCGAAAATTTTCTACATAATTGCTCGAAATGTCACAAAAGCTAGTAGATTCATCTAAGGAATCTCACCCCCCAACCAAAATCTTACATTGTCCTCAATGTAATAAGATATGCAATATGCATGACATGAGAGCAATGACACAAAATGAAGGAGAGTGAGAACGAGAGTACCTGAGGTAGCAAGTTGATCAATTCTAGCATCTTCCATTGTCTCAATGAGACTTATTCAATCCTAAATGCAGAAAGAAATCCTAACCTACCTACCTACCTTTGATTAGTCTGATCGACTACATGATCAAATTTGAGCAGGATCTTCATGAATTTCAATAGGTGTCTCATAAGAACCATCCAAAGTCCTGCTCGAATGTATACATGTGTGCGTTTCTTCATGAAAGTCCAATCATAGTATGCACCACACACATGTAAGGAGGAGATAAGAGCAGCAAAAAGATATCTCCTCAAGTTCTGAATTGGGTTGTAATTGATTAAAAACGGGTCCTCCCAATCAGAATTTTCAATGGGTTGAAGAACCCATGATGGTGGAGAGACATTCATTAAGTATTTTTCAGTTTGGATTGTCTCCTCCACAAATTCAGATTTGCATGGTGCTTCCACAAACCATGGTAAAGAGTGTAAATCAGTGGAATGGTGTTCTTCAGGCATCGACACCATGTCTAACAAACTATCCAACTCCTTAATCATCTCATCATCCAGATCATAGGGGTGGGTCATGCATTCCTTTAGGAAATCGAGAGAGTCGAATGAAGGGTCCTCGTTCTCCCTAAGTGATTGAGGAAATTCTGTTTCAAGGGTAAGGAATTCCTCCTCTATAGAGGGGAGGTCTTCCAAAGAAAAATTTTCAGATTTAGTGGTAAGCACATCATCTAGCATTGGTTGATCTTTTGAAATTTCAGATTGTGCCACCCCATCATCCAAAGAAGCAGAATTTTCAACCCAAGGGAGTTCTTCCACAATAGAATCCGGCATGTGTTGTTGGTGGAAGGACTTAAAAATATCGACTTCGGCCATCTCTCTAGCAAGAATATCTTTCGGTGATTCAAAAACATTCGGTCCTTTGGAAGAAGAAATCATGGACTCACAATCATCCTTCAAACCCTCATTGTAGGCAATCAAACTATCACTTTCAGATTTTGTAGATTCCTCGGGTTCGTCAACCGTCCTTGAAATCTCTTCATCATTCAAATCGGAATAGCTAAAAGAGATAGTTGATTTACCATAATCGATGGTAATGGTGGGATCACTGAGATCAATACCCTCTAGAAGTTTAGTCATTAAATCTAGAGAAGGTTGGGTTTGGATAACCTCATCCTCCTCATTGTTGGGGATTGATTCGGTGTTCCCAATGTTGGGTTCAATATTTTGAGATGGCGAGAGGTTTTGTATGCATTGCTTAGTTGTTTCCATAAACTCTTGCAGCACATCCTCAAGAGTTCGTGTCGGTTGCGGCTCATGAGAAAGAAACTCTTGAGGATAGTTGTTGGCATCCATGGTTGGCTCATCTTCCAAGTTGAAATTTTGATGCTCCCACCAATTTGAATTATGCATGTCATATGTTGGGCTTTTAGATGGTTGTTGATATGTGTAGCCATACAAGTGATCATACATTGTCCTAACCGGTGGAACATTATTCATCTCTTTCCGATACTCTCCCATTGCCTTACGTTGTGCCTCAATATGTGTATTGTTTTCATTAATGTAATCACGCATCGTCTTACGTGGGGAAGTATTAGAAGTAGATTGAGTCTTAGAAAAATACTTATGCTTATAATGGTTCCAATCATAAAGAGTTTCAATTTCATGGTCTGTTATTTCATCTTCCAAAAGGTATGCATAAGCACCACACTTCCAATCAGCCATAATGAGATTTTAAAGAGTTGGAACTACCCTAATCTAGAAAAAAGAACAAAAAGAAGGGAGATGGAGAGATGTTACTCAATAGAGCGAGATATATGTCAGCAACAATGTCCTACAAAATCCAACAAAAAAAATTGTTAGTAGTCTAAAAAAAAAATTAGAAAGGCTTCTTCTATAAAAACTGAAAATCCTACCTAACTAAGACTACTCTATAGCTACTAGAACAATTAGAACCGTTCAACTTCTTCCCCGGCAGCGGCGCCAAAAACTTGTTCGCTTCCCCAAGTGTAGGGTTGCGATGTAGTAATTGTTAGTGCACTTTTTCGTGGCATACTAGTGCACCTTGTTTGTCAATCACTTACAGCTGTGAGTCTTGTGTCGGTTGAGCCCAATGAAGACGAAGACCGAAGACTCAAGACGTCCAGCCACATCAAGGAAGAAGATTCAGGTATATGAGATGCCTTGGTGCCTTAACCTCGACCAAAACCCATTCCCTTTGTATCTTTGATGACCTTGACCATATTGGAGTACATTTAGTCATCATAGATAGGCCCTAGGTGTCCCATTTGAACATCCCAACCTAGGACTAAATAAACAGGCCGAAGAAAGTGGAGTTCAGCAATTGCATAGGGGGAACCAGGCTGGTCCGACCGGTCATGACCGGTCGGCCAGCAGCCTTGCTGCTTTATGCAATGGCCAGCCGACCGGTCATGACCGGTTGGCCCCTTTTACACATCAATATGGCCAGCAGGTATGGCCGACCGGTCATGACCGGTCGGCCTGGAGGTCTCATGTGTCCAGCAAGGAGCGCCGACCGGTCATGACCGGTCGGCCTGTAGTGTTTGGGCAGTCCAGTAAGGGGGTCCGACCGGTCATGACCGGTCGGCCCATATATTGTGCCTATACACTTGATGTTCTCCAGCAGGGGGGTCCGACCGGTCATGACCGGTCGGGACAGGTCGGCATAGAGCCGTTTTTTTTTTTACCGTTGGGGCTTCATTTGCCTATATATGGGGCTCCGTTTTTTGTCATTGGCAGAGGGATTTTTGAGGAAGGAAAGCCACCATTGAAGGAGTTCTTTTGAGGCTTATTCCTTGACCTATGCAAGGCATCTTCCTTGTGCTTTAACACAAGATTAAGAGCATTCCAAGCTCATGAAGAAGATGACCTTCATCCCCTCTTGATCTCTAGAGTTAGGAAGCTTCTTGATTGGCAAATCCTTGTCCTAAACTCGAAGATGAGATCGTTGTAGGTAAGAGACTCTAGGAAACCCATTCCCACCAAGTTGTAGAGTTCTCAAACCCATTCTCCTAGCACCTTGGGCATTTCAAGGCATCGCATGCAAGGTGTTTGATCGAATGTGGCTGAGGCATTGGCAACGCAACGGCGGCACGATCGAGGGAGCAAAGGGAAGCTGATTGAAGCACGGGAGAGCGGAGATCAAGCTACCCAATCCGGCGCTAAACAAGGGGCTCATCCGACAAGTAAGTTGTCTCATTTGAGAGTCCATTTTAGAGTTTGTTTGTCAACTCGCCTTAGGGACGTTAGTCGTTCCTTGGCCCGTCAGCCGGGCCTAAACTAAGTCTCCAAGGGGGAGCCTCCGACACGGGAGTAAACGTGCGATAAGGTTGAGAGTTAGCCTATGTCCAAAACTCCGGATACGGTTGAGAGGTGAACCGATAAAACCTCCGCGTAAAGGTTGAGAGGTGAACCTCATTTAAAACCTCCGATAGTGAATGCCGGTGTGCTCAAAGGGGTTGAGTACTTGAACCGGGAGTGGAGTAGACAAGTAGTCGAACCACTATACATCCTTGTGTTTGTGACTGTTCTTGAGCACATTCTATCTTTGCATTGTTTGTTTAATTGCTTAATTATGAATGATTGATAGGAATGCATGCTAGGCATTTTATAGGCATCCCCACACAAGATGTACCTTCACTACTTGTGTAGACTTGAGCTCATTGATCCACTCTCATAAGTCTACACAAGATGCATAGGTTAGGAGCTTGATTAGTTGTATTATTTACTTCCTATGCATGCTTAGACTAGGTTTGTTTATTGCTTATCCTCTTGCTAGTCTTTTGATTGGACCCACCAAGGCTTGGAAGCCGAGGTGTTCTTGCTTACAAAGCTTATTTTATTGAATTGCATAAGTAGGCGAAAAGAATTTGAAAAAGGTCCATATCACCCCTTCTAGGTCCTTAGACATATCTCCAAGTGTCTCTACAAGCGGTAAAACCGCAATTTCAATTGGTATCAGAGAGGGTTCCTCTTTAAGGGCTTAATTGCCTAGAGGTAGATCCTAAAGAGAAACTTGAAAATATGTCTAGAGAGGACTCTTCATCCGTCACTAAGCCTCCTTTCTTTGATGGGTCAAATTATCCATATTGGAAAGCCCGAATGCGCATCTTCTTGGAATCCATTGATTCGGATGTGAGGGACATGGTTGATTTTGGATATGAACCCCCAATGGTTACTATTTCTAAGGAGGGTGAGCCGGATGTTCTCAGGCCAAAAGACAAGGCATTGTGGACTGCTCATGAAAAAGCTCAACGTATTAATAATGCCAAAGGCCTGAATGCCATATTTTGTTCAGTATCAAGAGAAGAATTTGGTCGGATCCAAAACTGCACTACCAGTAAACAAGCATGGGATATTCTGGAAGTTACCCATGAAGGAACAAATGTTGTTAAAAATTCTAAACTCCAGCGCCTCTCCACTCTCTTTGAAAATATTACTATGGAGGAGGATGAAACGTTTACTGAATTTTATACCAAACTGAACAAAATCACAAATGATATGTGGGGCTTAGGGGATCCGGTTCCGAAACATAGGCTTTGTAGGAAAATCCTGAGATCTCTTCCGGATCGGTTCTCTTCTAAAGTCACCACCATTGAAGAGTGTAGGGATCTTAATACCATGAAAGTTGAAGAACTCATAGGTTCCCTACAAACCTTTGAGCTAGGCTTTAAAGCCCCCTCTAGAAGGAAAAACATCGCCTTCAAGTCCTCTCACAGACACAAGAAAATCAAAAGTGAGACGGAGGATGATAGCGATGATGAGGATGATGAGGAAGAACAATTGAACAAAAAATTCAAGAGATTCCTCAAATTTGATAGAGGGAATAGCCGTGACAAGAAGGACAAGAAGGGTGATAAACGTACAGGAAAATCATCCATACCTTCATCCGTCCGTTGTTACGGTTGCGGTCGTCGTGGCCATATTGCCCCGGAATGTCCGGAAGGGCCTAAACCGAAAGGTAAAAAGGCCATGGCTGCCACTTGGGATGATACGGAGGAGTCCGAATCTGATGATGAGAGCCAACATAAAGATCTTGCTCTCTCGGCCTCCATCACGACCCCTTTACCAGATTATTTAAGAGGGGATCCCAACCGCTATCCCTTCTAGGAGAAGGAGAAGTTCCCAACCCCTCACCTCATGCTACATTTTATGAGGGTGTTGTGGAATTTTGCTACCCTTTGGCTTTTTAAACTTAACATGGTTAGAAAGGGTAGCTAGTTATGCTTTTATTGGTGAAACTGAGGATTTCAGCCTCATTTCTGTGTATATGGGCAAATCAGAGGATTCAAGCCTCATTCGCCCAAATTTTGATGATTTAGCCTTGCTTTTAATTAATACATTTGCTTGCTAGATTGTCATCCTGCTTAGATTAGCTAATCATCTTGAGTTTTATGCTTCATATATGCTAATCTTTGCTTAGTATTGGTCTTGATATACCACTAGGGGAGGATGGTTGATTGGGCTATAAGCCCTTTGTGCTTCATTGCAAATATATGTCCTTGACCAATATTGCATGATTACCTACGCTTAGATAGTTATATCTTCCTGTTAATCATGTTTTTCTTAGCATGCTCCATGTACTTATGATTCATGCACCCTACACTCTCCTTCTAGCATGTGCTTATAGTTATAACTGTGACACACTATCTCATCTTACCTTAACTTCATTGGTATATCATTAAGGGGGAGAGAATAGTTTGTCAATTGCTAACAAAAAGGGGGAGAAAGATCAAATCCCACCAAAACTAGTTTGCTATGTTTTGTGATGCAGGGATTGACAGGTTGTGGGGGAGCAAACTGAAGCGGAGCAGCATAGTTTAGACATGTCAAGAGTCCTGTAATTTATGCTTTATCATTGTAATATCTTGAACATGTAATTTGTTTTGGTAGGTTAAGTTTTTGTAAGTAATTGACAAAGGGGGAGATTGTTAGTGCACTTTTTCGTGGCATACTAGTGCACCTTGTTTGTCAATCACTTACAGCTGTGAGTCTTGTGTCGGTTGAGCCCAATGAAGACGAAGACCGAAGACTCAAGACGTCCAGCCACATCAAGGAAGAAGATTCAGGTATATGAGATGCCTTGGTGCCTTAACCTCGACCAAAACCCATTCCCTTTGTATCTTTGATGACCTTGACCATATTGGAGTACATTTAGTCATCATAGATAGGCCCTAGGTGTCCCATTTGAACATCCCAACCTAGGACTAAATAAACAGGCTGAAGAAAGTGGAGTTCAGCAATTGCATAGGGGGAACCAGGCTGGTCCGACCGGTCATGACCGGTCGGCCAGCAGCCTTGCTGCTTTATGCAATGGCCAGCCGACCGGTCATGACCGGTTGGCCCCTTTTACACATCAATATGGCCAGCAGGTATGGCCGACCGGTCATGACCGGTCGGCCTGGAGGTCTCATGTGTCCAGCAAGGAGCGCCGACCGGTCATGACCGGTCGGCCTGTAGTGTTTGGGCAGTCCAGTAAGGGGGTCCGACCGGTCATGATTGGTCGGCCCATATATTGTGCCTATACACTTGATGTTCTCCAGCAGGGGGGTCCGACCGGTCATGACCGGTCGGGACAGGTCGGCATAGAGCCGTTTTTTGACCGTTGGGGCTTCATTTGCCTATATATGGGGCTCCGTTTTTTGTCATTGGCAGAGGGATTTTTGAGGAAGGAAAGCCACCATTGAAGGAGTTCTTTTGAGGCTTATTCCTTGACCTATGCAAGGCATCTTCCTTGTGCTTTAACACAAGATTAAGAGCATTCCAAGCTCATGAAGAAGATGACCTTCATCCCCTCTTGATCTCTAGAGTTAGGAAGCTTCTTGATTGGCAAATCCTTGTCCTAAACTCGAAGATGAGATCGTTGTAGGTAAGAGACTCTAGGAAACCCATTCCCACCAAGTTGTAGAGTTCTCAAACCCATTCTCCTAGCACCTTGGGCATTTCAAGGCATCGCATGCAAGGTGTTTGATCGAATGTGGCTGAGGCATTGGCAACGCAACCGCGGCACGATCGAGGGAGCAAAGGGAAGCTGATTGAAGCACGGGAGAGCGGAGATCAAGCTACCCAATCCGGCGCTAAACAAGGGGCTCATCCGACAAGTAAGTTGTCTCATTTGAGAGTCCATTTTAGAGTTTGTTTGTCAACTCGCCTTAGGGACGTTAGTCGTTCCTTGGCCCGTCAGCCGGGCCTAAACTAAGTCTCCAAGGGGGAGCCTCCGACACGGGAGTAAACGTGCGATAAGGTTGAGAGTTAGCCTATGTCCAAAACTCCGGATACGGTTGAGAGGTGAACCGATAAAACCTCCGTGTAAAGGTTGAGAGGTGAACCTCATTTAAAACATCCGATAGTGAATGCCGGTGTGCTCAAAGGGGTTGAGTACTTGAACCGGGAGTGGAGTAGACAAGTAGTCGAACCACTATACATCCTTGTGTTTGTGACTGTTCTTGAGCACATTCTATCTTTGCATTGTTTGTTTAATTGCTTAATTATGAATGATTGATAGGAATGCATGCTAGGCATTTTATAGGCATCCCCACACAAGATGTACCTTCACTACTTGTGTAGACTTGAGCTCATTGATCCACTCTCATAAGTCTACACAAGATGCATAGGTTAGGAGCTTGATTAGTTGTATTATTTACTTCCTATGCATGCTTAGACTAGGTTTGTTTATTGCTTATCCTCTTGCTAGTCTTTTGATTGGACCCACCAAGGCTTGGAAGCCGAGGTGTTCTTGCTTACAAAGCTTATTTTATTGAATTGCATAAGTAGGCGAAAAGAATTTGAAAAAGGTCCATATCACCCCTTCTAGGTCCTTAGACATATCTCCAAGTGTCTCTACAAGCGGTAAAACCGCAATTTCAGTAATAATCTCGGTAAGACCGAGGTCGATCCACAGGGAAGGAAGTAAACAATTCTAACTATTCTAATAACTAGAATCAAAGAGGTTTGTGAAATTGGTTTTGAACATAAAATAGAAAATCTGATAATGGAAAGATAACTAGAGCATCAAGGATCCACTTATAGCTTTCCTTAGATGCATAATTCGCTATGGTTTCTTATTCTCTCAACTAGAATCGACATTCCTGTCTCTCTAGTCGGATGATAGAGCTGTTAAACCAAACAGTCTGTAATATGTAAGTTCCATGCATCAAATTCACTCAATGTAGGCTGATCTGAGCATGCTCAATTGCATAGGTCATTCCCCTTTTCTATAAGTCCAGTTCACAATCATAACCATCCTCAAGTCCTCTCACAAGACAAGGCTAGATCAGGATTTAAACTGGATTTAAATCACAAGCACAGTCCATACATATTCCAGAAAAACAGAAAAATAGAACTTTGGTAGGAAGTCCCTTCATGAAGAGCTTAGTACTAGAGCGCACTCCGATTCCTCAGATCATACAGGTCTAGACCGTTGCAAACGAATTAAGAGGCTAAGTAATTCATCCAAACATCCGTGAGTCATCACAAGACTAAGAAAAATTACTTAAAAACTTGTATAAACTTCAAACCTTAGTTCATAATCATGAAAACCAATCTTAAAACCAATAAAACGAATTAAACAATCTAAGAAAACTATAAGGTTCACCTCTTAGCTCTAGCTAAGAGATTAGCTAATAAAAAGCATATTAAAAACTAGAGCTAGAACTAAGAAAAGGAAGAAAAACTAGCTGGAGGAGGCTAGGAAGCCTCCTATGACTTGAACTCCTTGCTCCCCACATCCTTGGTTGCCCTGGAATAGAAGAGAGCACCTCCTTTTATAGTGCAGCAATAGTACAGCAACATAGCAGAATTTGTTTCGCTTGGTACGGCTTAACCAATGGTCGGATTGCCTTCAAATTTGATTTGTAGCTTCCTTGTAATGTGATCTTCATCATAGATGATTTAGATTTCTAAGATTGTCCTCTGAATGGGCCCACCAATCACATCACCGACCGCCTCTCAAAATCGCACACTTCGGGTACCTTCAGAACCAGTCATCTTGCTTTCAACGCTCCGGAGTGTACAGAGGTCGGATTGATCTCAAATTTTGAACATGAGTAGAAAACTTCCTCCTCTACATGATAGATGGATTAGATTGTCCAAAACGATCTCAGAATATGGTCCAAAAATTAGAACAATTAGGGCTTTTATAAACTCTGCGCAGTTGGAGCTTTCTGGATGGTCCATCTTTCTTCAACGGGTACGATCAAACCACACACCCTTTTGATCTGAAACTTTTGTGGTTATTCATATATGGATGTGGACTAAAATATGGTCAAAGTAGATTCTTCATATCATCAATGATGGGCCACCTGGACCGGCCCAGAGTGGAACAGCAAAATCTGGAACTTTCTGGACAGTTCGTATTGTTTTGGCCACCACGATCAATCCGTAGCTTCGATCGACACGAAACCACTTGGGTTAGTTCGGCGTCGAGCTCCTCTTCGACATGGATGTGTTGGATTTCCAAATATCATCAAGATCAGCCCAGAAAAATGGTCCGAAAAACCAGGTGCGGGAATACATTGCTGTTTTAGAAACTGGAATTTGAAACTTGCATGGCCGACCGGTCACGACCGGTCGGACAGGGCTGGCCGACCGGTCATGACCGGTCAGGCCCTCTTTGGCATTACTCCAGCAAGCATGGCCGACCGGTCAAGACCGGTCGGTCTCTTTTTCTTCTTGTTTTCTTCCTTTCTTTCTTCTATTTTCTTCTTTCTTTGCTTCTTTCTTTGCTTCCTTCTTCCTTCAGCCCTCCTTGGGTCTTCATCCAAGGTTCTAAATCAGCTCTTTTGGTCATCAATTGGGCAAAGTAACCCTCATTCCTACAACCACAAAACATGTATTTGATTAGTCTTTAAATTATGAAAACCATGCATAATGAGTGATGAATTGGGGTTAAAATATGCACAATTAATAGCTCAACACTTTCGAGAGACATAAAGCATCATATATGCTTAGGCGGGCGGGAACCTTCTGTAGGTGTGACACGATGTCGTATGCCACTGGTCTTGGGTTTGGTCGGCTGGTTGTAGCTTCGACGACCTTTTCTTTCGACTTTTGCATGCGAGGTCTTTCCTGGATCTGTCGGGGGTACCGTCTTCTGGCATCGGGTTGTCCGGTCTTGGGGGAGTACGGTCAGGCATTTGCTTTCCTGACCGTAGGATGACTGCGTCAACTTCCCTCTCCACTACTTGTGGGGTCTCTTCAGGCGATGCTTGCTCGGTGAACGACACCATTCCGAAGTGGGCCATGCTTGTCATGGGTCGTTCCTGCCCCTGCGACATTTCTCTTCTTCCTCTTCCTCTGCCCTTCTTTCGTTTTACGAGTCTTCGTCTGTTCTCAAGTCTTTTCTTGCTACTGACTAGAGTCCATGGTTCCTTCGGCTTAGGGAACGAGGTTGATCGGCTGGTTTCACCTTTTATTAGGACTGTTGAAATTGCCCCGGCTGTCTCCTTCGCTGTCCCAGGTACCTTCATGCTAATGACCCCTTGATTGATCAACCTCTCTATTCTTCCTTTTAGGGAGAAGCAATCTTCTGTCTAGTGGCTGATGCACCGGTGATATTTGCAGTATTTAGGGTCATTTGTTCGTCCAACTTCGTGTGGACGAATTGGTTCTGGTAGGTGTATCAAGCCTTCTTCGATCAACTGTTCCATGATCGGAACCAGATCGGGCATGTCGAATGTGTATGGGACGTTTGCCCTCTCTCTTTCGGCTATAGATACACGTTTGGGTACATAGGACTTTTTACTCTTGTCTTGTATATCTGCCGCCTTCACCTCTGGCCCATGATCGGTAGCGGGACGTTTTCGGTTTTTCTGGTCCCTACTTCTGTCGACCTGGTGAGTCTCCACTACTCTTCCTATCTCTCTCTTCTGTCTCTCGGGTCTGAAGTTTACCCGAGATGCTGCTTCCTCTACCAAATGAGTTAAAGGTATTGCCTGACAAGCCATACGAGATCATCGGGTCTAGGGCCCTTAGACACATCTTCAACTGCTCGCCTTCGCTGGGTAATTCATGACATTGAGCTGTTGTGGTTCCCCATCGGTCGATGAACTTCTCAACTGGTTCACCATTTCTCTGTCTGACCATTTGCAAGGTCCGTCAGCGAGATCTCCCTCTCTGTCGTGAAAAACTTTGAGGTGAAGGCGTCCTGCATCTGCTCCCATGTTCTTACAGAGCCGGCCGGTAGCGACATGTAGCATTGAAAGGCTTTCCCTGTCAAGGTAGATCCGAATAGCCGCATGCAATACTGCGGGACTGCGGACCAGTTTCCCAATGTGGTCAAGAAGTGGGTGATGTGCTCCTCCGGCGACCCTTTGCCGTCAAACTTTCCGAAGTCCGGGCATCTAAAATTGGCCGGGAATGGTACCTCCTCTACCTCTGACGGGTATGGGACCCGATATTTATAGCTGCCTCTCCTTTGTTTCTCCTTTTCTTGCTGCATCATATGGGCTATTGTTTGAGACAACTCTTCTCGTGATACATGAGATGTGGCAAGCGGCGCACGTCCTATTGGCACGATTCTGGGTTGGATGGGTGGTTCAGGCTCAACCGGACCTTCTGCCGCGCCTTGAGATTCCTCTGCCGACTGATGGGTGGGCGGCGCGATACTTCTGGTGGCATTCTGCGCTATCAGAGTGGTCAAGGCCTCCTAGATAGCCTTCATTCGCTCGTTTGTCTCGCGGTTAGTCTCAACCAATCTGTCGATCTGATCTTGTAACGGAGGTAATTCTTCTATCTCATAAGGTTCTTCTTCTGCCTCTGCGGCCACTTGGACCATTACCACTTGCGCCAACTGGATTTTCCGAGCCGGGCTTTGTTTCTGTACAAGGGTTGTCGAGGGCTTGGACTTTACATTCACGAGCCCAGTAGTCTTTCGCGTGGCATGAGCGGTTTTAGACAACGGCAGGAACTACTCAACCGTCATCGCGAGCATTGCAGGCTCAATTGACGCAACCCGCCTGTCGATAAGGGTCTTCTGCCCCTGCTTTGGCTGCGACTGTTTCCTGATCATGGGGCGAGGTCTTGTAATGTTTGCCTTCCTGTATGCTGCTAAGATGGTGGCTTTCCTATGTTCCTTCTTCTGCCTTTGGGTCTCAACCAACTGCCACTCTGGTCTTAGATTTATAGTTGTGGTGAAACGGGGGAAGCTGAAGCCTCTGGTGGCAAGGAAGGTACATGAACCAGTCATCGGGCCTGCCATTTCTTTTGTCTATCCTGTTATCTTGCTAATTCTACGGTGTCAGAAAATCATTAGAACAGTACATAAACGCGGCCGGGAACGTGCATCCATCGATCGCGGTACATAAACTAGTAGGAATAAGAAAGGAGAAGACAAACGTGCGTAGTTGTGGAAGTTTGTGGTTTTTTTAAAACCTTTGATTTACCGTCTACTGCCTTAAAGATGAAGGGAAGAACGTTCCCGTTGAGAGTCGCCAGTTTGGTGCCTGAAGGCGCCGAAACATTATGCCTTGTGATAGCTTTCCTATGTATACATTCATGTCTGCAATTGATTGGTCTTAGAACGTTTCTATACCCAGATATAACCAGAGATTCTGGGTTCAATCCCCAGCAGAGTCGCCAGTTTGTTGGAACTAAAAAATGCTACATCCTGAAAAATGGTGTTTTGTTGCTCTAGGGTTCTGGATAATGGAAACATTCATAGACAATCACAAGCATTCACGAAAGTACACAAGAGAAAAGATATCGCAAGGCGAATTTTATTCCAGAGGTTCTGAGATCTTGTACATTCCAGGCCGTGATCTGGCACGAGCCCTTAATTACATCGAATGATCGATGACCCTTGATTAAGAGGCAGAAGACTAGTCAGCAGGGACTATGGTCTTAGAGTTGTGGTCGTAGAGACCTGTATTTGCTTTGGTATGTACTGGACCAGCCTTGTGTTAGCCAGATGTCTATGTCCCATGTTTTGACCGGAGATCCGGGCTAAGACTATCAGGGTTTATTACTGAGAAGGACGACTCTAGGCCCGCGCCTATCAATGTAGGGACAGGAGACCTCGAGAAGTCCATTCTACAGTTGTGTGTACCTGCGTAGCCCAACCGACGGATACCATTTAGATGGGTAGGCAATCGACCGTTATGTTGTGGCAGTTTATAGCAATTGATTTGTGGCGAATTCAAACTCTTTGACATGGTTTATCGTGGTAACCATAGCCCTGCTTGTCTAGCTTTTGACCCAAATCGGATCATGCCTTTATAGTAAACATAAATGATGACATATTTGCATAGTTCTGGATGCTGGCAGCTCCTTTCCGGGAAGTCACTTCGTTCGTCGCGTCGAATCAGGTCAAACCTCGAAGATGCGTGATTTTACTCATTTAAAGTTTTCGGAATGTTCGTTTGACCATTCCATTACGTCCGGAATGCTCGAAATACCCAAGATAGGCTCAAGCGGACCTTGAAAACACTTAAAATTGAGTCCGGGGCACCTGCAAACATGTTCTGCAATTGGCTGATTTTTGGGTGCGTGGGACCTATTAAATGGGTGCGTGGGGCTCCACGCACCTAAAAATTAAGTACCGAATTTCTGATGAATTTAGGGGTGCGTGGGTCCATATTCAGGATGCGTGGGACCAAATTTGCAAATATGATTTTGATGAATTTATGGACGCATGGGACCAAATTTACGGACGCGTGGGCCACTTTTCGGGTGCGTGGGAGTCCGATGCACTAGTCCGATTCTCGTCGAATTTATTGGACGCGTGGGCAATTATTCGGATGCATGGGACCATTTTCAGGATGCGTGGCCATACTTATGATTTAGGATTCAGACTTGCGGCGGAATGTCGGTGATCGGAAAGGGTATTCCGGCGACCGGAGAGGGTTTCTGGAGGTCGGAAAAGTATTCCGGCGAGGGTTTCCGGCGCCGATTTCAGAATCCCAGAGAACGGTAGCTCTCTCGTTTCTCCGAACTGTCGAAATGAATCGGTGGACGGGGTATTTATAGGTGAAGTCGGCCAATAGGAGAGCGCCACGTGCCACGCACCCTTAAAATACCGTCGACGCACCCGAAAATGACCTCTGAAAGTATCCGATTTGTCGGGTGCGTGGGACTTATTAAACAGGTGCGTGGGGCTCTACGCACCTAAAATTAAGTCCCTGAATTGTAGTCGAATTTGTGGATGCGTGGGGCATTTTTCGGGTGCGTGGGGCTCCAAAATGCCTTTGAATGAGAATCATAAAATGTGTTACATTTAAGGGTGCGTGGGACCATTTTTGGGGTGCGTGGGACGCCGAATGCCTTTAAATGAATTCCTACTTTTAAGTGATTTTTCGGGCGCGTGGGGCACCTGAATTTATGGGTGCGAGGACACGTAAATGTGAACTCCACCAATTGGGTTTTGAATTTTGGAGGGTTTGTGGGGCCCGTTTGGTTGCGCAATCACTTGCACTATTCATCATGAGTGGTAATGAGGTTGCAGGTTCACTTCCGGGCAGTTCCGATCACGGTGATTGGCGGGGCCCACTGGAGAATTGGCTAAGGAAATCCTGTAAATCTTCATTTTATTCGTACCAGGAGGCGTTCTGCACGGTTCCTTTGGCTATTTTGCTTATTTTAAGAGTCCCTACCTTTTGGGACCCCAACACTAGGCTTCATAGCCTCCTACAATTAGCTTTCTTCTACTTCTTCTAGTTCTAGTTTGTTTTCATGTTTTTCATTAGTTAACCTCTTAGCTAGGGCTAAGAGGTGAAGCTTGTAGTAGATCTAAGATGCTTTAATTCATTTTTATTGGTTTCAAGTTGGATTTTTATTGCTTGAACAGTGGTTTGTTGAGTTTGAATAAAGTTTTAAGTAGTTTTTCTTAATCTTATGATGACTCATGGATGTTTGGAAGAATTGCTTTAGTTCTTAGTTGTTTTGCATAGATCTACACCCGTACGGTCCGAGGAATCGGATTCAATACGCTCTAGACTTGGTTCTTCATGTGGAACTTCAAACCAAAGTTCTACTTTTTATGAGAAGTCCGAAACATGTATTACTTATTTATATGATTTTGATGAAGTTCAAATCATAATATAGTTAAGCCTTGTGACAGGGTTTGATGATTATTATGATTGTGATCTTAATTTATTGGAACTAGGATTGACCCATACATTGAGTGTGCTCAAGTCCTAATTTGAATTGAGTGAATCATGTTGATGCACAACACACGGGATAGACTGTTTTGTTGAATTAATCGCTCCATATTCCGGCTATATAGGATTTGATTTCGATTCTAGTTGTGTAATTGAGAAACCAATGCAAGTTATGCATTAAGGATCACTACAAGTGGATCCTTAGCACCCTGGTGTTTTTTTAGATTGTTATATCCATCACAAGTTATAGATTATTCTCCTACATTCATAATTACATATTATTGTAGTTTAATTTCAATTTGAGATTATTATAAGAAATTATGAGAATTCCTATATTAGTCCCTGAGAACGATCTCGGTCTCTACCAAATTATTACTACATTGCAACCCTACAATTGGGGAACGAACACCTGACCTGTCGTCCGATCGGATGGCAGGCAGATGGTTGACCTGTGTATTTAAACTTTCAATTTTTTTTATGTTGCTGTGCATGCTTCGACTGGCTGGCGAGCCAGCGTCCAAACTGCGTAAGGATTCTTTGATTTCTGGAAGATTCCAAGTTGGTGATGGAATTTTGCTACAAAAGGACACTCTATGTTGTTCCGAGGCATCATAGAAGGCTGAGAAGTTCGTGGTAGGTGGAGAGGAGCGACATGGAGCGTTCGCAACTCCTCCAACTAGGGTTTTTATGGTTTTTTTTATTTATATTTTTAGTAGTTTTTTCTTTGAGTTTTAGTTTAACCTATTAATGGTTAGCTAAACCTCTTAGTTAGGACTAAGAGGTGAAGCTTTTAATTGTTTACAATGCTTAATTCGAATTAGTTCAAGTACTTTTGGTTTAATGAAGAAAACTTCTAGTTCAAGTTTGAAATAAAGTTAATATGTTTAGTTAATCTTCTCTCTTGTGATTTCTCTTACATGGGATGTTTTGATTACTGAGATTGCTTAATGGGGTGTTGATTGATAGAATTTTGGGTTGTAGAGATCTTAGATCCATCATAATATGTTGGATGCTAGGGAATCTTACAAACTAAGTTTCGTAAGAGCTTATCTGGAACTAGACTAGAAGGAGTTCTTATCTTTTTATTTAATCTGAGATAGATGTTTGTGTATTGATTTTGGTTCAATAGAAGTTCAATTCATGCTTTAAATCAAGTCTAGTGACAAGACTTGAGAAAGAATCATGAATGTGATCTTACTTGGTTTGTGAAGGATTGGGCTGTGTGATTTGATACGCCCAATGCCTTAGTTAATTATGAGAGAACCATATCAGTAAATGATCCATCTATGTTAGACATTGTTGAGGCTCGAAATATCACTAATGATAAAAGAAGAAGTGATGACTTGAATACATCAGTCAAAGTCAGCAGCAGACCTAGAAGTAGTTAGAAAAGCAGTAGAGCGTCGGTGCGGTCCTAGCTCAAGCAACTCACGCAATCACACTCGGAACTGAAATTTATCATTCTGGAGCTGATCTAGACATGCGTATTACAGCCAAATGATCCAAAATGCCCAGAAACCCTTAAATACCAAGTTTGAATGTTGTGCATTGTATATCTTTACCTGCGCACCTCGAAATACGTTTCGCCCCTGTCCGGAGCTGACCAAAAGGGTCCGAAAGCCTACAAGTATCATTTTAGAGTGGATTTGGACATGCGTATTGCCGTCGAATGATCTAGAATGCTATAAAACCCTTAACCTGCAAGTTCGAAAGTCATGCGATGTGTATTTCTATGTGCGCGCTTCCCGGAGCAATGTTCCTATACGAAGAACCAACCCGGAGGCTCCAAATTAGTAAGGAACTACCAAAATTCATAACATCTGGACCTCCACACCTCATCCCGTTCATTTGATAGCTCGATCACGGCTGAAAAGTGGTTTGGCGTCAGTGACTTCAGTACTTGAAAAGGTAGATGTCCTCTTGAGGTCACCTGTCGGTGCTAAATCTTGAAATAATCTAAGTCTGGGAGCTATTTCTCTCTTGCAGAGTGCAGAATCCGAAAAATGGCTAAGTAGTGGAGAAAGTGAATTTTTGAAAGGGACATGCTGGAGCTGCAGAATCACATGCGCTCACCACATGCGCCCGAAACAAAACGATTTAGAAATCTTCCCAGAAACTGCCCAAAAAATTGACCGGAAAATGACATGCCCCCGGCCTGAAATGACATGTGCCCGGACATATCCGCTCACCACATCAGCCCGGTACATCCGCTTAGAAAGTCCCTTAGAAACACATGCGCCCAGATGTATCCGCCGGTCCGGACCCGAATCTGTTTAGAACATTATAAATAGCAAGTCCCCCTCATGACCAAATCCATCACCACTCCCCTGAAATCATATGCGCTCGCTTTGCCATCCCTTGCTGGATGCCCTGGCCGGAATGGATTTCCTCACCCTAATCCCTCTCCAGAAAGGGATTTTTCCTGCCGGAGCCTAAATGCAGAGGGAGAGAGGGAGAGAAATATCGAGAAATGGCTAAGTAGTGGACTTTTTTCACTTTCAAGAGGGACATCCTCCCACTACTCCTTGGCCAGAAAACCCCAAAAAAATGACTAAGTAGTGGGAAATCTCACTATTTCGAGAGGGACATGCGCCCACTGTCTCCCGACTATTTGAAAATCTGAAAATGCACTAAGTGCAGAGGGACATGCACCCACTCCCTATGGCTTGAAAAATCATGAAATGCATTAAGTTGTGGGGGGATATGCACCCACCACATTGTCTTAGGCACATGTGCCATACCACATGTGCCCGAGAGCTATCTCCTTCCTCTCCCTTTGTTGGAAGTTGGCCACATGCGCTCGGGAATTGGGCACATGCTCCCACCTCATGTGACATGATCCCACCTCATGTGACATGATCCCACACTCCACACTCCATGCGCCTGGATGCTGATTGAGACCTGGGAACGTCTATGATGTGGCCCGATTTCGGTGGGTCTCGCCTCTCCAGCATAGTGTGCTTCCTAAACACGTGTGGACATGCTTTATCCATCCTTCGAATTGGATTTTTTGAAGGTCGATGTTAAAGACGTCTAATCCTTGATTTTCTCCAAAATGTCTAACACTTAGCCATTTCTGCAACTCTGAAAACTGCACTACACATCTCTCTGCACTGCACTACACTGCATACCTGCACCTGCACTACATACTACATACCTTATTTACATAAAAATGTTTAAGTAAATGTCCATTTACTTTAAGTTATTTATGTAAATAAGGAAGTACCCCCCATTTGGATTCAATAAAAAATACTAGAAAGTTAAATTCTCAATAATGAAGATTTTAATTTTTCATCTGAAGTACAAATCGCAACTTTTTGGCACTCCCCAAAAAGTTTGCCTTTTGATTGGAGGGGTTTTCTTCAAATCTAAACCGTCCAAAAAATCTGAAATACCGTAATTATGCTAAAACACCAAAGTTTGGTGAAATATTCATGATATTTTATGGTCGATCTGTGGATATATAAAAAATCTAGATTTTTACTTAGAATTTTCAGGCAGTGATATGACCAGAATATCGTTTTATTACAAATTTGTACAGAAATGGAGTTTTGACTTGATAATATTAATTGCTTCATGCATTAACATCCATCTTGCTTAATCTAGCATTCATCCATGCTTAATCTAACATTCATCTTGCTTAATCCAGCACTCATCTCTGCTTAATCCAGCACTCATCTCTACTTAATCTAGCATTCACTTAACTCGACATGTATTCAACTTCACATGGCATACATACTATTGTATTCTCATATACATTCATTCTCACATGACATATCTTCTATTGTATCCATCACATACATTTAATCTCATATGATATACATTTAATTGCATTCATCGCGCATCAAAGATTCCTTATCTCGTTACAATATCCCGCACATTTATGCATGCGTGAGCAGGTTCTCTTCTTATCTCTCATTGCGTATCAGCTATCAATAAAGGTGTGAGACCGGGATCACTTTTGAAGACAAAATAACAAACTCTAGCCTTATTCGACAATTGATTATAAGAACTTTGTATCGATTATGTTCATTGCACAACTAGGGTTTAGCCCGAATTAAGGCTTAAGACTAACCAAAAGGGACTATGGTTACTACTAGAAACCATGATCAAAGAGTTCCAACAATACTCGAAATATCCTGCTATGGACTGTCATCATAAAAAAAAGCTAGCCAATGCCCTACCCATCTACAACGGGTCCGTTGGTTGAGTTAATCAGGTAGTTGCGGAGTGCCTTCTCAGGGTCACCCGTCATAAAATACGGGCACGGGCCTTGGGTTGTGCCGACCAATATTCGATGCTCGTGTATTCTAGCAGTCAATAACCCAGAGTTGCACCACTCGATTAAAAATCCTGAGAGTCCCTCAACTCGGACAATCCAAAAGAAAATGGGACATAGATATCCGACTTGTTTGAAAACATGGCTCAGTCTATAACAAAAAAACAGATAGGTCTTTACAACCATGAACTTAAAAACCATAGTCCCTGATGACTTAGTCACCCACTTGATCTATCCGAGTCTTTTCTCGAATACTCCATTTATTGTACAATTATTATTCATAGTGGAGCTTTGTCGCTTTGTGTAGTGGTTTTCTACCACAAGGGTTTCCAAGTAAAAAATCTCTATGTTCTCTATGGTGTACATGATTTACATTGATATTTCTCCATTTGCTTTATTTAATCTATCTATAATGTATGCATTCATTTAGTTTTGCCTTTTAATCAAGGTTGATCGATGTAATTAATTGCTCATGTCAGATCACAGCATGGAATGTAAAAGATCTCAGAATTTTTGGAATAAAATTCGCCTTGCGATATCTCTTCTCGTGTATACTTTGTGATTGCTTATGATTGTCTGTGAATGTCTCTATACTCAGAAATTCCTCAGAGTAACAAAACACCAAAAAAACTTTCTTTGAACATTTTTCTAGTTTTAACAGACATGTTATGATGATTTGATTACTCTATATTCCGGTTTGATAGGGATAAAACTCCAATTCCAATTGGTTATTTGCTTGAATGGTTTGAATTGACATTGTGAATGATTATAAGTGGATCCTTGGCACTTTAGTATTTTATTTCTCTAATTTAGTTCTAAAACAGATATGTTGTAGAATAAAGTTGGTCGAAGGTATTTGCGATCAGCAGCTTCTCATAATTTAAGAAAATCTACTTGCAAGCCAATTGTCATTCATATTCAAGCAGCCTTGGTCTCCAGTCATTTGGTGGGGACGTCCCCCGGGTCGTAGTCTCAGCAGCCCATATAGCTCGTGAGTTGGCCTAGATTATAGGCCTGTTTGGGTTTTTTTCTACTCATAGTCCCGGATTAAATGGGACCTCCATCAAGGAATGTAATCAGCCAGGTGTCTAATCTGATATGATAGCATCTTATCCCTTGAAATCAGGAAGATCTCAACAGCTTACATAATGGATTAGTTCATCCGAACTTGAATAAATAGATGACTCCATAGATGATAAAGGTTCATAACATCTTAAACTACGTTTCACACTTCATCTTACTTTCAAGCCCATCTCTAACTTAAGCATCAGAGGGCTAATGGCCGGACACCGACCACCCTTAGTCTCTCTCTCTCTCTCTCTCTCTCTCTCTCTCTCTGGTTTTCAGGTGATGAGAAAGGATTTATCTTTGGGAGGATATACCTCTGAAAGAAGGAAAGTTGTTACCAGAATCTAATGTTAACAGATTGGCGCCGTCTGTGGGAAACGACATTCAATTCGTTCTCACTACAAATCCTTACCATCCATCATGCCCCGAAGAAGACGAATCATCCTTCCACCTCAAGGCAGACATTGCCTCCAGTGGAAGTCTCTGAACCAAATTCAAATCCCCCTCAATCTGTGTTAGGAACTCCCCTGCTGCAGCCCAATCCACCTGATCCTATGCTCCAAAATCCATTCCAAATATATCGGGCGGTTTAGATGGTGTTATGTGTTATGTACGAGATACTCTCCTTACTCTCCAAGCTAGATTTCAAACCCTTTTAAATCTGTTTGATCAAAACTCTCTTCAGCCACAACGAGTTCTAAAAAGACCACCACTACAACCTACACCTGCGACTTCCAAGCATTCTCCAAATAAACTCTAAGCCCATCATATTCCTCCTCCAAATCGTATCTCCCGCGACAATCAAGCCCCAACTCGATGGCCGCAATCTATCCATTCCAGCGTCTCCAGGCAATGCCAATCGGAAGAACCCAAAGCCGAAATGTCTAGTTATACTCTACCGTGAGAGGGAGACCTCAGAAGAATCGAGGATTGCTTTGCTCATATTGAGCAACGATACCAGCCAACCTCACGGCCACAGCTCTCATGAGTACTGGAACCTCCCTTTACTCGTGAAGTTATGGAAGCTCCTCTTCTCAAAAAGTATCGAACGTCCAACATTGTCTCGTATACTGGTATCGGTGACCCTCTCGAACATCTAGAGATGTACAGGTCTCTCATGGAGCTAGAAGGATATAGCTCAGAGATTATGTGCTGGGCTTTCTCTTTAACCCTGAAGGACGCGGCACGTACTTGGTTCCAAGGTCTAAAACCTCGGTCAATAGAATCCTTCTCTCAATTGGTGGATCTCTTCCTATCTCAGTTTATGGGAAGCATCTGTATGAAGAAACCAGCCTCTCACTTATCAGATCTGAAGCAGCGCCATAAAGAGACGATCAAAGAATTCACGGTTCGATTCACAACCGAAGCTGTTCAAACCGAAGGATATACTAAGGATAAAGGCCTCACTGCTCTGATCGCAGGTATAAGGAACGAAAGATTTTGCTTCGCCCTAGATAAAAATCCTTTGAAAACAATGCCTGAATTCCAAACTAAGGCCCAAAAATACATCAATGCCGAAGAAGTGGCCCTCGCTTGACGTGACGGCCAAGGGAAGAAATGTAAGATCGAAGAAGCATCTCCCTTCAACAAGAAATATCACCGTGATCAACGTGATCGTTCTCCCTGAAAGTCGTTCACAGGGAAGTGTCACAATTATACTCCCCTTGACCGATCCCTAGAGAAGGTATTAATGGAAATCAAGAAAAAATCTTATGTCAAGTGGCCTCCAAGGATCAGATCTGATCCAGAGAAAAGAGATACGAGGAAGTTCTGTTACTTTCATAAGGATCATGGGCATAACACTCAAGACTGTATATCTCTTACGGACCAGATAGAGTCGCTAATTCGCAAGGGACATCTTTGTGACTATGTTGCACAATGCCATCAATCCCCCCAAAAATTCAGCACATCAACGCATCGGGATCAGTCTCAGGAACCTCGACAGCTTCAATAGCTTCTGTAACCTCCTTAGTAGTAACTTCTCTCTCCTCATCAGTGACTATAGTCGCGACTCTCTTAAGTTCCTCCAAATCAAAAGTTGGAGAAATCCGTTGCATCACTTTTATAGCAAAGTCACGACCAGCGTCATATGATTCATAACGCTCATCGTCGTATAGTTACGAGGTTCGAAACCTCTGAATAGCAAGGGGACCTTCTTCAGCGATCATCCCAATCACAGCCACCCGCTCCTCATCCGAGTGGACTGATTCGAAGGTTAGCTTGGCAAGAGTAGCTCTCTCTTTCTCCAAGTTCTCGTTGACTTCTTTGAGTGTGACTTGGACTCTGCGAGCTATTGCTCCAAAGAAATCTTATCTTGGCGAAAGATCTCTCTTTCTTTCTCAACCTTCTCCTTCATTTCAGCAAGGAGAGCAAGCTTTAAGTCTAGCGCCTGATACTTCTCATTCCAAATTTGAATTTTACTAATGAGGATTTTCTTCTCCTCATTCATCTTGGCAATTAAGGCTTCACGAGCCTTCAAGACCTGATCCCCCCTTGGATCGCATTCTCCATGGCCTTCTTATTCTCTTCCACCTCATCTATAATTAGATGAGCAACTATGATGTCGCGTCTCATCCTTATGATGAGGTCCAATCCCTGCTCAAAAAGTTAAAGAGAATATCATAAACGTATGAATGCCTCTTTAAATAAACACGAGAAATAATGAAATCTTCTGTATACCTGGACCATTCTCATCCCAGCATTCAGAGAGAGATTTTCTGGAATAGGCTCAGGAAGAGCTTCAAAGGATTGTGGAGTGAAGTTGTCAAAAAGGAACTTGTAAATAGGATGCAAGTGACCTAAAATGGTGAAAGTTCCAACTCTGGAAGGTTGAGCCACTACCATTCCTCCCCTAGTAGTGTTCGGCTCTCGAACAGAAGCCAACTCCTGAGAAGGAGCCAACTCGTGAGCAGCGGTAGGCTCGCGATTCCTTTCATTCAATGGGTGATTTGGTCCTGGCCCATCATCCCTTGGAGAATTATCAATGATGTCAATGATTGGTTGCTCTAGAGGAACAACCAGATTAAGGGTTGCAGCTACAACGGCTTCAGCTAAAACTGCAGGTGGGTCACGTTGTTGCGAGCTTTGAGCAGGTTCATTCACTTGCTCCGATGGTTGAGAGGGTCTAGTCGCAGTTTTCTTCTGTCTCTTCGAAGTGGTGCCCCTCAAGCGAGGGAGAATGTTCGCTCGCCACAAGTGCAAGGCTGCGATGTAGTAATAAATCTCGGTAAGACCGAGGTCGATCCACAGGTGTTAGAGCTAGGAAAAAGAGTCAACTACTCGTTAGTAGTCCCTTTTTTCTGTGTTTCTTTATTCTGGGGGAATTTTAAGTATAGAGACATTCATAGACAATCATAAGCGATCACAAAGTGTACACAAGAGAGAGATATCGCAAGGCGAATTTTATTCCAGAGATTCTAAGATCTTTTACATTCCAGGCTGTGATACTGGTCACGAGCCTTTAATTAATCAAAGGTTGATCACCCTTGATTGAAAGGCAAAAGACTAATCCACCGGGGTTATGGTCTTGAGTTCATGGTCGTATAGACCTTTGTTTTCTTGTTATGGACTGAGCCACATTTATTAGACATGCCAGATGTCTATGTCCCATTTTCTTTTGGATTGTCCGGGTTGAGAGACTGTCAGGATTCTAGTGGTGCAACTCTAGGCCCGCGCATGTTACTGTAAACAGGTGACCGCTAGAATACACGATTCTTGAATGTTGGTTGGCATAACCCAAGGCCCGCGCCCGTATTTTTATGACGGGTGACCTTAGGAGAGCACTCTGCAACGTTCCCGAACGAGGTTTTTAATCGAGTGGCGCAACTATGGGCCCGCGCCTGTAACTGTGAACAGGTGACCGCTGGAATACACGAACATCGAAATGTTGGTCGGCATAGCCTAAAGCCCACGCCTGTTACTATGAACAGGTGACCTTAGGAAAGCAATCCGCAACTGCCTCGTCAGCTCAATCGACGGACCCGTTGTCGATGGGTAGGGCATCGACTGTCTTTTTTCATAGTGGCAATCCATAACAGGATGTTTCAAGCTTAGTTTGAACTCTTTGTTTGTGGTTTCTCGTGGTAACCATAACCCATTAGGTTTAGCCTCGGACCTTTATCCGGGATGAATAGAGCTTTGTACAGTAAAGTAAATGTGTTTCTTCTGGAGTCGGGCGACTCATCGTCGAGAACATTCTTTCTTTTTTAGTATTTTCAATGATCTATTTGAGATCAGATAGGCTTTATTGAGCCAAGATCTTTTGAGGGTTTCAATATTCAATAGGCTGGATCGGCTGATTCTGATGCCTGCAAATGGCTAAGTATAGGGTCCGATGAACTCCCGTTCATGCCAATTTCTTATGAATAATGGGGATCGGTGCCCCATAAATGCTATACTCGGCTTTGAACAGGGGTGGATTACATCCATGAAGATGGTGGTGTGATCGCATTTCGATTTATTTAGCAGAAGTCGATTTCTGGGCCAACAGGCCACTTCCCAGGGCTGGAAATGACTAAGTAGTGGACCTGTTTGCGGTCTAATCAGGGAAATCGGTGAATATTGTCGATGACCATCTAGGAACAAGGGTGGATTATGTCCATGAAGATCGCGGTGCGATCGCGTTTCGATTTGCTTACCAGAAGTCGATTTCCGGGCCAACAGGGCACTTCCTAGGGCTAGAAATGGCTAAGTGGTGGGCCTGTCGACTGCTTGGTTAGGGTATTCGAGGGTCCTGAGATCGGATAACCTCGTCGCGGTGCATGATTATGGTGTGTCATGTCATGTAGAAGAAAAGCTTCCCTCTCGGGCTAGGTCCAATTTCGCCCGATTCTTCTTATTTTCGCCCGTTTTCGGCTCTTTCGGAGGGATTTTCGGAGCTGCCAAATTGGCTAATTGTTGGTTGTTTTGGACCAAAACACTGATTTGGGCCATTTATCATTGACCGTTGGAGAATCTGATCTGGTGGATGGATAGATCTCATCGAGATGTATATAGGAGAGGCGGTTTCATCAAAATCTGATCCCGGACGAAGGCGGGGCACACGATCGAAGGCCCACCCCTCCAACCAGCGTCCAGGGACATGAAGGGGGGTATGCAGGCACATGTGATGCTGATGCAGGCGCATGTGGTGGTGTACATGCTGACAGGAACATGTGGTGGGGAGTTGGGTGCATGTCCCATCTCCCGGGCGCATGTGGGACTTGTTTTCATAAAAAAGAAAGAATCCGGAAGCAATCCCGGCGCATGTGGTGGTGCACATGCGCCTGGCCCCAAGGAGTGGGCGCATGTCCCTCCTGGACTTAGTGGATTTTCATGTTTTCTGGCAGGGAAAAGCTGACGCATGTGGGGGAGAAAGCCGGCGCATGTGCCTAGCACTTAGAAAATTTTCAGGATTTCTCCCTGAACTTGGGATTCCGGTGAGGAAATCCCTTTCCGGCGAGGGAATCCACTCCGGCAAAGGCATCTGCAGAGGGGAAACAAAGCGGGCGCATGTGGTGCTTACATCGCTTTGAGGTCGGCAGGGGATGATCTCGTGCTGATGGAATGAAGTGACATCCCTATTTATAGGGGGTAATTGGGTTCGGGTCTGGGTCAACGGGTATTTCCCGGTGCATGTGCCAGAAAACAAGTTAAGCGCATGTGAAAAAAACGCACCAGGCGCATGTGGGGATCCATGCGCATGTCCTTTTCCGACGCTTTTTCCGGCGCTTTCCTGCAAAGCATTCAATTCACTCCCTTTCATCAATAGGGTGTAGGCGCATGTGGTGGGACGCCAGGCGCATGTCCTTTGTCGGCGCTTTCCCGCTACTTAGCTAGATTTTCAGGATTCTAGCACTTAGAAAATTTCAGGATTTCAGCTCCGACGGGAGACCTCCAAGGGACAGCTATCTTTTCTAGACATGCACTCACTATCGCCAAGCCACTTCTAGGCTAGGATTGACCTCTTGAATGAATGGAGTGGGGTGTGGAAGTCCAGATGTTGCCAATTTTGGTACTTCCTTCCTAATTTGGAGCCTTCGGGTCGGCTTGTAGTATAGGAACATTGTTCCGGGGAGCGCGCGCATAGAAATATGCACCGTAATGACTTCAAACTTGCTATTTAAGGGTTTTAGGGCACACTGGATCATTTGGTGGCAAAGCGCATGTCCAGTTACGCTCTGAAATGGTAGCTGTAGGCTTACGGACCCTTTTTGGTCAGCTCCGGGCAGAGATGAAATGCATTTCGAGGTACGCAGGTAAATATATGCACCGGATGACTTCGAAACTCGCAAGTTAAGGGTTTTAGGACATTTTAGATCATTTGGCTGCAAAGCGCATGTCTAGTTCCGCTCTGAAATGGTAGCTGTAGGCTTACAGATTTTGGTCGCTATCGAGCGATTAGGGTCGCACTGGTGTTTTCAGGGCTTTCCCGGCCCCAAAACTGATCTAAATCATTGTTAATAGACCATGGGATATTGTTTTATAATGGGTGCAAATTTGAGCCCCAACAAGTGCCCCCCCTGTGTGCTGCGCTGGATGCTTACGTCACGCTAATGCAGTGCACCGGTCCCTTAGGTTCAAGTATAAATAGTTGACTCACTGAATCATTCCAACATTTTTCTCGAGTCAGAAAACTCCAATTCTCCCAAGGTGAGAGAGCTCACCCTCAGGGTATAGGAGCATGTGGTCCCCTTGTGGGCACATGTGGCATGCCATCCATCTTTCGGTGAAGAAACCCCTTTAGGCGCATGTCAGATTGCCTCTGAAGATGTGGATGCATGTCCCAGGCGCATGTTGTTCTGGGCATGCGCCTAGGGCACTGCCCAGGACTTGTGTTTTCCTAAAAAATTAGAGGTGGGCGCATGTGGTGATGCACATGCGCCTAGTGTATTGAATTCCAAGCTCGTTTCCTTTCTTTCTTTTGAGCCAGGCGCATGTCAGATTGCACATACGCCTAATGCCTTATGAGATGAAGTTGCATTTTCCAATTTTGTGGACTGGGTGCATGTGAGGGACCACATGCGCTTGGGGCTCCACCTTGGGCGCATGTGAGCCCAACACTTAGCCAAAATTTTCATTTTTAGCCATCGCTTTGCACTCGGTGAAGAAATGGCATTTCCAGCTCCGTTTATCATCAAATTCAGTGCTGTTTGAGGCTAGATCACTTAAAATTCAAGCACGATTGGAGCTTAGTGCCTTGGGCCTGCAGTTGGCTACCTACTTTGGCCTGTCACAGCTTGCAACTGTCTATTTTAGGCAGGTTCAGAGTATGTCTGCCAGAGTGCGCCTATAGCATCCCGATTGCTTGTGAAGTTGCTGTGTGCAAACAGCTGCATATATATATGATGCCGAAATCATTTCCCGACTCTGTCCAGTACCTGCTTAGAAGCACCTGGACTTGTCAAGGCTGCTTTTGGGCTAAATGCATGGATGTATTGTGGGTTCAATCTGTGATTTTGTGTGTGCATCAATCACATGTATGCGTGCATGTATGATGGCAGTTGCTTTGTTATGAAATGTGTACGATGATTGATATGCTATGCTCTTGATTTTGTTGCTTTCATGCTTTGTTGCTTGTGCTCTACATGCTGTGCTTGTGTTTATGATACGATTTCGTTAGGCTATTTCCCCATGTGTATCGAGTTGTTTTCTGATGTTGTTCTGTTTACGCGTTGCAGTGAATTGCAGTAATGATAATGGGATCTTCTGGTGAAACTTCTCGGTCGCATGCTTCTGGTCCGACGCCGATGAAGCGCAGTCGGAAAAGAACGGCCAAAGGTCCTTCCAACCCTCCTCCTCCAAGACGTAACTCTCGCTTCTTTCCTACGGTCGAACCCGAGATAAAGGAATTCTTGGAGTGTATTGGGCAGCTTCCTCATGAAGTGCTGGTGCGCATCTTCGTCAACAAGACAGCGCCCGAAACTCCAAAGCGGGGAACAGAACAAGAGTGGGTCTATTGGTATGCCCAACTTGCTGGTGTGGCGAGTGCCATCAAGGCAGGTCCTCAAGATACACCTATTCAAAATGCAGAAGAAAACCTGACAGGTCAGAAAGGTAAGAAGAAAGGAGGGCGCGGAAAACAACCCATCAAAGCGCTCAGTCAAGCGGAGCGATTGACACAGCTCCTCGACTTGAAATATGAACGAATGAAGATTGGATGGGAGAGCAACAAGATTGTTGCTGAGCGTGGCATCTGCATCACGAATCCCTACGATGGCGAAGTCATCTTGCACCAGAAGTCTCTTATGAGGTGTAAACCTTTTCCGAGCATCGAGCCATCTAATGTTCGTAGACCTAGCCAATTCTATGGAGTGGAGAGATGGTCTTCAGTTCCTGAGAGATTACTCACTACCACTCTGGGGAGCAACGGGAAACAACAGAAGGTTGGTGAGATTAAGGAGATGACTTTCCTCATGCCTACATGTGATCCGCATGCACCTTATCCGACTCATTTCTTTGAGACGGTGCATCAAAGATTCCTTCCTATGAGCACGTCCGCAATGTGGGAGACTTCGAGCTTCCGTACACGAGGGCATCTGAGTCGTCGTGACAGCTACATCCCCTGGGCGAAGGAGATTCTGATTCGGCACAAGGCTATGTTGAGGGAGGTCGGGCTCTACTATGCCATCGAGGCGATTGCCGGCTTCTTTCCACGAGATCCGACGATTCTCAGGGGCTTCTTAAATTACTGGAGTTCCGTTACCAACTCTTTCCATCTTCCTCAAGGAGAGATGAGCATAACCCTCTAGGATCTTAAGATGATGGCGGATTTACCCATACTCGGCGGGTATTATCACGAATATATCTCCTCTGATGAAGAATTGTCTGGCTTCAGGCGCGAAGGTGATCGGAAGGCCTATCATTCTAAGGCGTGTTTGGAGTTGTTCAATGAATTGCAACAATTTGACTGCATTACAAAGATACACTATGAAGATTGGTCAGTCTACTTCAGCCACGGATTGAAGTAAGTCTTCACGGCACGTCCCTTTCTTTCTTTTCATGATGTATGCTCTTTTCTCCTGCATAGCTTCTTATGTGAAATTCTCTCTCCTTTTTCTCTTTCAGGATCGACTACGAAAAATATAAAGTTGATGTTAAAAGAATAAGGGCCTTACGACAAAGGTTCCAATGCAAGTTTCCTTGCCCGAACGTATTGTCTCCCACTTGCGAGCTAGCAGGCTTCCTCTCTTACTGGTTGTCTGTGGTCACGCTTCCCAGCTCGAAGAGTGCTGATGGCTTCAGGGTTTCTTGCTTCGTCATGGTGAGTGCCCTTGCCAGTGGTTAACATCTTGCTATAGTGCCACCTGTACTCTGCAGCATATATAAAGCATTTGGTTATGTTGCCAGTAATCCGGACAAACCTGTTGATGGGATGGATGCGGCCTATTGCCTATGGCATTATTTCTGCGGCTGGTTAGGCATTTATTTCCCATGGGTATATGGCATGAAGCCTCACGCCTACTTCTTTTCGGACCGAGCGCCTCTTATCAGGTTTATGAAGGCCAAGATGGTGCTTAAGACACTAGAATGGGTGTCTTCAAAAGTTGACTTCTACCATTTTTCCGCTTCCATTGCTGATGAAGATATCGAAGTTGTCGATGATGAGGATTCGGTTGACTCTTCTGATAGAGAATTCCTGATATCGATCCGGACCACCTCTCTCTCGTTCCGCGAAGGCATGGAGTTCTGGCACGAGCCTTATTATCCGAGCAGGTTTGCCAGACAGTTCGGCTATGATTAGGGTGTCCCATCGACTCTTCCGAGCGTGACGAAGATAGAACGAGCATATGGTACAGGTCCTGTCCATTGGGAGTGGATGTGGGACCAACTTTTGCTGACGCGAACTGGTGCGAGGTTCGTGTTGCCTGGCGGTAGTCGACATCCTGTGACTTCTTATGGTTGGATGAGATGGTGGGGGCATCAGTATGCACGCATCTGGGATGCCAAACCTGTCGATTTTCCTCTCTATCTCTCTCTTCCGAGGTTGACTGACGTTCTTAAGGATAGTCTTGGTTATCTTCGTGAGCAGTGTGAGGCCGTCGGAGTTCCTGGTACCAGCCATCTGACTTCCTTGAACGTGCCGATCACTCGTAGGAAAGAAGATGAAGCGTTAAACGGATGGTATTGCTTCAGGGTCCCTATACAGGGGTGTCAGCAAGAGGTCAGATCTTCGCGTCCTCCGACAGAGACTATTCCTCCATCTGTCGAAGAGAGTGAGCCCACGGAAGGCATGGCAGGAGTTAGACCTTCTGATGATTGCGTTGACGATCTTCCACCGGGCCGTGCGAGAGATCAGTTGAGAGTCAAGATAAAACTCACACCAAGAGTTCGCCCGTCAACACCTGAGAAAAACTTAAGAAAGGCAGAAATGTTAAATATCAAGAAGTGGGGGAGTTTGGATCCATCGTTGCAGATCAATCCTCTAGAGATAGTGGCAGGTGCGACTGTTGCTAATAGTCACGAAGAAGGTGAGCTTCGGTCTGGTGCTACAGAGGAGATTGCAGACGAAGAAGATAGGTTTGTTAATAATCGTGACGGAGGTGAGTCCGAGCCTGCAGATGTCGAGGGGGACAATGCCGAAGGCGGTTCTGAAGCCGGTGATGGTCAGGGAGCGGCATGCCTCGATGATTCGGGGTCGCAGCTCGAAGATGAACCTGTAGATTATTCTGGCGATGACTGGGGAGTGGATCGTGCCAATGATCACAGCAACGATGATTCCCTCGCGAACTATTATGATAACGATGCTGAAGTCGGGGTGTAGGTGATCCTGATGATGTTGCCATAGCTGCGCTCGAAGCTCAACTCTACAACAACGCCAGGGTCCAACCTTCTTCCGAGCTTTTAGTCTTCTTTTCTCAGGCTGTCACAGCACCGACTGTGGGGTTACCGACGGATGTCCATCCTTGTTTTCCCGTTCTTGCTAATAACGTCGAGGAATCCGTTCCTGGGCTTGAGATGCGTGAGGGGAACGTCGATCCTTCTTCGGTCCTTCCATCAGGCTGTTCATTGCACGTAGACTGTCCTGTTGAGTTGGAGGTCGTGGATATGTCACGCTCTGCTGTGGTCGAAGTTGGACCCGACATTCCGTGAGCACAAGGTAAGAAATGCGATTATGGTTCTGCTTTGTACTTTTCTTCTTCGATTCCTGCATAATCATACTAACCATATTTTGTTATTATTATCTTATTTCTACATATCTTATTGGGTCAGTACCTGCCTCTGCCACTTCCGTCGCATCGTCTCCGGTTGTGACTATTGAACTGCTAGGCCAAGCTTTGGAAATAGTTGTTGATTCCGGGGCGTGCATTGCGGGACCTTCGGAGCCTGCTGTTGATCTTCTTGCCATTCCTGGTACGACTCCTTCGTACTTTACATTAGATTATGACTTGCAGTTTCTGCTTCCATTTTTGCTAACACATCATTTGTTTGTCTTGCATTCTTTCTTGCAGCTGTCGTCGATTCTGACGTCGCCATTGCTATGATGCCGGACATTCCTGCATTTAAACATTTAGATTGTTTTGGTCAGAGCGTGCTGAAGGGCCTGCTATCTAGCCTTGCGAAGGCATTGGCCGATCCACGAGAATGGCATATGTTGGGCGCTGGCATGAAAGCGCTAGAAGCTTGTGTTGGAGTAGTTGGGTCTGATCCGCTTGTGGTTGTCAATCACATCTTTGCGTTCGAAATCTCCCTCGCAAACGTAGCAGCTGCTGAGCACGTCGAGCCCGATCCTGCTATCGAGGAGAAGTGGAGGATTGTGGAATCTTTGGGACCCGCAGTGGAACGTCACGCGCATTCGACGGCGAATGCACGAGAATCCCTACAAAATAATAAGATACAGTATGAAGGGTGCTTGGGTCATATAGCTGAAATTGAAGCTGAGATTGAGCATCTGCAGGCGGAGAAGATCGCCGTGAGCTTCGAAGCTGCCCGTCTCGAGTCTGTAGTTGCTCAGGGTCAGATAGCGGTCACGCGACTCGAAAGTGAGGGCGAAGCAGTGCGCAAGCAGTTGGAAGATTTGACTGCTGAACTTCAACATGTTCCCGATCCTGCGGTGGTGTTATCGGCAGCAAAGTTAGCGATGGAAACCGCCAGGGTGGCCGTGATCAGGCTGATATCGAGATGTTTAGAGAAGCTTTGATCTTTTGCTCCCGATGCTCTCCTTCTTGACTTCAAATGTATAGAAATGATTGTAGGATCTTACCTTTAGAAAATTTTGTAGTTGGTGTAAGAGATACTTACCTTTTGACCATTCATGTATACGGCGTCGAAAAGATGTCAACCAAACTTTTGTTAAATGAAATGACAATAGCAATTACTTTTCTATCGTGTTATGTTTGTGTGATGTGTGTTAGAATGGTTTATAATAATAATAATAATAATCGCAATTCTAATAAGTGATGAATGTAGAATGAAATGAAAAGAGTAATGCTTCCCTTTGTCGTCGATTTCGGGAGTGTCCAGGGTTTCTAAACTCGGGATACGCTCGTGTCATAGACGAATGGTCCTTTTTCGTTATTTCTCCATAGCAAGGGCAAGGAAGACCTGCAAGAATACGGAGTAACTGATTAGCTTTTGTAACTACAGGCTTATCTACTATATTTTACTCCATTTCATTCTCCATTTCTATCCTTTCTCATATTTATGTAAAGGAGAGTAACAAGTTGACTGTTAGGGGTAATATTTCTTCAGAAATCGGCCATTAATTGCAAAACCGGCTCTGCCACAGTCGAAATTCACTAAACGGTAGGCCCCGTTGGAGTAGACTTCTTCTATGATGCATATCGGGTCCCACTTAGGGTCAAACTTGCTCTTTGTAGTGTGCGCAGCTGTCGGTCGCTTCATTACGAGTACAAAGTCACCCTTCTTGAAGGATCTACCCCTAACTCGTTTGTCATACGCTGTTGAGATATGCTTCTGGTACATCTCTAGCCGATGTTGTGTCGCGAGCCTCTTCTTGTCCAAGGCATTGAGCTCGACCATCCTGAGCTCGGCATTACGTTCATCTGTCAAGAAGTCCGTAGTGCTACTCGCAGGGACTCGACCTGAACTTCCATCGGAATGATGGCCTCCGTGCCGTATACTAGTGAATAGGGAGTAGCCCGCGTTGCTGTGCGGTGCGTAGTACGATATGCCTAGAGCGCTTCGGGTAACCATTTGTCCCAATCTTTCTTATTCTCTGCTACCTTTTTCTTCAAAATCTTCACAATGGTTTTATTGAATGCCTCTGCAAGCCCGTTTGTAGGAGGATAATAGGGTGTTGAGTAGCAATGCTTGATCTTGAACTTGGCACACAACTTGTCGATCATGGCATTTCAGAAGGGCGTGCCGTTATCCGTGACGATCCGATCGGGAATATCGTGTCGGTAAATGATGGCGTTGCGAATGAAACCCTCCACTTGTTTAGCTTTCACGTTCTTCAGGGCCACAGCCTCAGCCCACTTAGAGAAGTAATCTGTTGCTGCTAGGATGTACTGGTGCCCTTGAGAGGAAGAGGGGCTAATGGGGCCTATCACATCCATACCCCAGGCCGCAAAAGGCCAGGACATCACTGACTGATGTAATTCTTCTGGAGGCACGTGTATGATGTCGGCATGTATCTGACACTGATGGCATTTTCTGATGTAGTCCATCGCATCTTTCACCATGGTGGGCTAGTAATAGCCCATGTGCCGCACTCGATGGTGCAGGTTCCGTCCGCCTTGATGGGCATCACATTCTCCTCCGTGCGCTTCTCTCAGCGTATCATGAACTTCTTCTTGGGCTAGGCATCTTGATAGCGTTCCATCGCTGGAGCGTCGATACAGTACCTCTTCTAAAAGGACGAACGAGCTGGCACGCCTTCTGACTTGAGTGCGCATTTGCGGATCCTCGGGTAAGAACCCATACTTCAAGTAATCAGAGAATGGTCTTCTCCAATCTTCTTCTTCTGTGATCTCAAAGCAATGTACGGGGCTTGCACTCGTGACATTCTCGGCTGCTGTGAGGGATGGGAATATCCTCCTTTCTTCTATGGTGACTTGAAGTGGGCTGCCCCCTAGGTGCGCGAGAGCTGCAGCCAGGTTAGCTAATGCGTCTGCTTGAGAATTTTCAACTCTTGGGATGTGCGACACTGTACTGTCCCGAAAATGATCGAATAGGGCTCAGGCCTGATGGCAAAGAGATGACAGCTCCAGCTTGCGGACTTCATATTCGGTCATAAGTTGTCCCACAACTAACCGAGAATCACCGTATACTTGTAGTGATCGAATTTGCATATCTCGTGCCAGTTCTAAACCAACGATGAGGGCCTGATACTCTGCCTCGTTGTTTGTGCACGACGACACTATTGTGAATGAGTAGGGCAACAAGTCGCCTTGAGGACTGATGAAGATCACACCGGCTCCTGATCCTGCAGCTCTGGAGGCTCCCTCAAAATACATCCGCCACTGCCTCGCGACCCTTACCATCATGGCCTGGTTGTCAGGAAGATCACATTCCATTTCCATGTCATCCGGTATCGGGTGGGTTGCTAGAAAATCGGCTATCGTCTGCCCTTTAACAGCTCGAGACGGCAGATACGTAATGTCGAACTCGGATAGCAATAGGGCCCATTTGGCTAATCTCCCGGACAACATAGGTCGGTTCATCAGGAACTTGATAGGATCTGCTCTGGAGATCAATGTAATCTGGTATGACAGACAGTAATGCCTCAACTTCTTCACAGCGAATATTAAGGCCAGGCATATCTTCTCAATCGGTGAGTAATTAAACTTAGCGCCGACGAGCATGCGGCTCAAATAATACAGAGCATTCTCTTTCCCTTCTTCATTCTTCTTGGCGAGCAGTGCCCCAGTGAGTTCCTCCCACTGCTACATATAGTATCAGAGACTTTCCCTCGATTGGCGCTGCGAGAACTGGAGTTTTCCCGAGTAACTCTTTGAGGGAATCGAAGGCTTTCTGGCATGCTTCATCCCACTCGAAGCGGATGTCTTTCTTGATCAGCCGAGAGAAAGGCTGGCAGCGACCTGACAGGTTTGAGATGAACCGCCGCAAGTAAGCGACTCTCCCTTGGAAGCTCTTCAACTCTTTAAAGTTCTTCGGAGGAGGCATTTCTCGGATCGCCTTGATCTTCGCGAGGTCAATCTCGATTCCCCGATGCCTGATCATAAAGCCAAGGAATTTTTCGGAGGACACCCCAAAGGCGCACTTCAACGGGTTCATGCAGAGGCTCTTCTTCCTCAACCTCTGAAATACTAGCTTCAAAATGTTCACGATGCTGCTGATGTCCGTCGGACCTCACTACCAGGTCATCGACATAGCATTTCACATGCTCGTGCATCATGCCTTGGAAGATTACCTACATCGCTCTCTGATACGTGGCGGCCGCATTTTTTAGCCCGAACGGCATCACCTGATAACAGAATATCCCGAGAGACGTGTGAAGGCAGTGGACTCTTCGTCTTCTGGAGCCATTCGGATCTGATTATACACTAAGTAGACGTCCATAAAGGACATCGTTGTATATGCTGATGTGCTATCGATCAGGAGCTCTGGGATGGGTAGAGGAAAGTCATATTTGGGACAAGCTTTATTCAGGTTGCGGAAATCAATGCACACCCGGATCTGGCCGCTCTTCTTCTTTGCAGGTACTATGTTCGAGATCCATTTGGGATACTGAACTTCCCTGATAAACCCAGCCTGAAGCAGCTTCTTCACCTCTTCTTCTATCTTAGGGACGATGTCAGGATGGAAGCGCCTCTGTGGCTGCTTAACTGACCTCTTCTCCTTCGCGATATTCAACCTATGCATCGCGATTGCCGGGTTCAGTCCTGGCATTTCAGAATAGGTCCATGCGAACACGTTTCTGTTCTCTTTCAGGAGTTAAATGTAGCTCTCCCTCTCTTCTTCTGGAATGTTCTTACTGATATAAATATTCCTTGGCTCTTCAGTGGTCCCTAGATTGACGTCTTGTAGCTCATTTATCATGGGCTGACCCCCATCTTCTATCTGCTCTGGCGCGGCACTCGGCTGTATGACTTCATTCGGTCCCAGCGGGCCTCACCTCTTCCACGGGACTAATTGTCACTATGTTAATATGCCTGATCTCACATCTTGCCCCCAGGGCTTCTTTTCCTCTGTATACCTTCGTCTTTACTTCGAAGGGTGCTAGCATGCCTTTCCTAGTTGGTGGTTCTGAACAGATGAACCCAATGTTCCTCATGATGTTTTTATTGGCCTTGCTATATCTTTCTTCTTCAATGGGTAATGTCTCTACCGGTGTTCTCTTCACGTTCTCTTCGATCTGTAACGGGTTGCGGAGTCCAGCCTAAAACCTTATCTCATGCCTGACTCCCATTGTCGGTGGTATGCAGAACTTGCTCGAAGCTTTAGGGAAGGGACGAATCCTCTTAACCTTTGGCACCGGCATATTGAAGCTGGACTGTAGCACGCTCATCTGTTGGCTTGTCATCTGCTTCAGCACTGACTGCCCTTCCTTCCGGAGGTGCTTCGGGATCAGGTAAAACTTCTTCCTTTACAATGGATTTCCTCCGTGAGCCCTTGTCGCTTCAGCGACCACTCACTGATCCTCGTTCGCTTGTTTTGGATTCTCACCCTGGGGTTCTGCCCCCTGTGCCACCTTTGTCGGTTCACTGACTTTTCTGGCGGTCTCGGTTCCATCACTCTCCTGATAGTATTGCGCATCTGCTAGGAAGGATTCAGTGATGGAGTACGGCCTCGGGTCTGCCGCCACTCTATACTAAACGCCATCCCTATTATACTTGAAGCATTGATGGTATGTCGAGGGAATGATACCGTATTGATGAAGCCACGGTCGTCCCAACAAGATATTGTATGTCGTCATCGCATCGATTACCTGACAGGTAACTTTAGTACTCAATTCTTCTATCTCCAGCATGACAGTAATGGACCCTAGGACACGCTGGCCGTCCTGATTGAACCCTTGAATGACCATGGTGCTTGGGCGAAGTGTTGTTTGTCTGAAACCCAACTGTTGTCTTTAGAGACATAATATTCACAGCGGATCCATCGTCTAGCATGCACCTTCAGACCTCTATGTCTCGGATAAGACCTGTCACCATCAACGGGCGGTTATGGTCTGTCAAGCTGATCGTTCTGTCTTCTTTAGAGAATGTGATCATGGACGATCGATCAATCTGCATGACCTTCTCTGCGGGTCGATCCTCAGTTCCCGTTATCTTCATTTCTTCCATTTGACTCGATCTCTGCCATCATGACCTCATGAGCTTCTTGATCGAGCAATGCATTGAGCAACATTTCCCGATATCTCTTTGAAAGGCACAGGGCATCGTAGATGCTAAGTCGGGCTGGAACCTTCTTCAGATGAGACACCACATCATAAATCACCGGTGCCTTATCTCGAGCGTGATCTCGTTGGTCAGCTGCTGGCTCATTGACTGCTTCTGCCGGTTCTTTTCTCGAGGTGTCCCTAATGGCTCACCTATGACCACATTTGTCCTTCTAGGGTCTGGTCGCCTCAGAAATTCTCTCTGTACGACCTGCTTTCCTGACCGCAGAGCCACTACATTGACTTCTCCTTTCTCTAGGACTTGGTCCTTGTCACTAGCCCCTGGTTGAGCGACCACTGAGACCATGGCGCACTGAACGGGCTGTGCACGTGGCTGTTCTTGTCCAACATTCTTCTTCTCATTCTATTCTTCATCTACCTCTCTTTCTCAAGAGTCTTCTCTTGTTCTCTAGCCTCTTCTTGCTGCTCACAAGTGTCCATGGCTCTTCCGGTTCTGGGAATGGATTCACCGTTGGAATTTGAACTGGCACAGGGAGGGCAGACACCACTGTCGCAGTGTTCCAGCTCGCCTCTTCCACCTTCATATTGATGGTGCCGTCATTAATCATCCGTTGGATCTTGCCTTTTAAGATGAAGCAGTCTTCCGTCTTGTGACCGGTCACACGATGATACCTGCAGTAGCTAGGATGAACGACCATCTTCGCTTCCTCCGGGCGTGCGCATTCTGACAGTCTGTGTTGAGCTCTTAATTGTGCATATTCTAACCCCAATTCATCACTCATTATGCATGCGTTTCATGATTTAAAGACTAATCTAATGCATGGATTTGTGATTGTAGGAATGAGAAGGAGACTTCACCAATTCATGGTTAAAAGAGTCACTTTATATGCATTGAAGATCAATAGAACAAGTGCCAAAAGGTGGAAGAAAGAAGCAAGAAAGAAAGAGAAGAGATAAAGAAGAAAAACTGAAGTTTTGTTCTTAGACCTGTCTGTAGACCGGTCGCCAGACAGGTCTTAAGTGTATTTTTTGGACTGTTTTTTTTTCTCCTCTTAGACCGGTCTCCAGACAGGTCGAGAGTAGTCCAGAAACATAAAAACTCTCTGGACAGATTATGCAGTTTTGAGACCGGTCGTGCGACTGGTCGGACATGCGTAAACAGCAAGGTTTCTATTCTGGGCGCCGAATTTCTCTGCGCAAGTGCGTAAGTTTACAAGCAATCTGGAAGTTTCTTACGTAATGGACACCTCCAAGCTATAAAAGGACTTCTTCCCTTCATACCAAAGCATGCTAGGACGTGGGGATTGCTTGGGAGACAGATTCTACTTCGAGTTTCTTAGTTTTCTTCCTGTTTTAGTAGTTTTTTATGTTTTTAGAGGCTTCTAGTTCAAGGATGTTAGAGATGAACTAAAACCTCTTAGCTAGGGCTAAGAGGTGAAGCTTTTGATTCATTTTTGATGGATTGATGCAACCTAGGTTTCCTTTTTATGATTTAATTGATGAATTTTAGTTAATGTGAGTTTGAATCAAGTACTAGTTGGGTTTTTACTTTGATCTCTTGATGACTCCGGGCTCATGTGATTCTTAGTGATCCTAACTTAGTAATTTAGCTTCTGAGCATTGTTTATGCTTGTGTAGTTCATTGATCTATCATCGACTCCGGGCATGGTAGATTCTTTGATTGCCTTGTATGCAATGGCCTGATTTTCATGTGGGAACTCATTCAGCTAAAGTTCTTATCTTTTGTAGTAATCTGAAATAGTTGTTTGTTGATTGATTTTGATTTAATTAGAGTTCTAATCATTAGTTTGTAATCAGTCTAGTGACAGGATTTGATGAAGGCTATGGTTGTGAGTCTCAACTAGATTGAAAAGAGGTTTGGCCTAAACAATTGAGTGTGCCTAAGGCCTGAGTATTATTGTGGGAATCAAATCAATGAATAAGCACTTATTTTGGATAATTGTTGATTGAACCGCTCTATATCCGATCGGATAGAGATATGAATTCGATTCCGATTGAGTTATGAGAGACTTAGTTGTGTTGATGCATTGAAACTTATCAAAAGTGGATCCTTGGTGCTCTAGTGCCTTTTTAGATTGAAATTACCTCACACATTCACTGTTTAAACCCAAATTTGCTATTTTCCAGTTAAGTTCTTAATAGGATCTTAATTACTAGTTATTTTAGACAAATCTGAGAATACCCATTCATAAATCTCTGTGGGACGATACTCGGTCTTTCCGAATTATTACTACTTCGCAACCCTACACTTGGGGAGTGAACAGTCTTATTAACCTCACTTCGACCAGTTGTTCCATGATCGAAACCAGATCTTCCATGTTAAAGGTATAAGGTCCGTTTGCTCGATTACACTCTTTCTACCGTAAGATGTCGCGGACTCTGAAAACTCTTGCCTTTGTCTTGAGTCGTGGTTACTGGCCTGGCCTCGACTCTACGCTCAGTGTTGGGCATTTCCTGTCATTCAAACCCTTTCCTTTGTCAACATAGTTAGATGTTATCATCCTTCCGGCTTCTCTCTGCGTTTCTTGTTGAGCTCTTAATTGTGCATATTCTAACCCCAATTCATCACTCATTATGCACGGTTTACATGTTTAAAGGACTATTCTAAGGCGTGATTTGTGATTGTAGGAACAAGATGGAGATGTCACTAATTGAAGGCTAAATGTAGCTCCTTAAGAGCATTGAAGACCATAGGATGAAGAGAAAAGAAGGACCAAAGAAAGCCAAGGCAAGGAGAGAAGAGAAAAGAAGAAAGAAAGAAAGAAATGAAGGAGAAAGAAGGCTAGACCGATCGGCTGACCGGTCAGCCAAACACGCCCGACCGGTCATGACCGGTCGGCCACACTATTGGAGCCATTGGACTGATCAGAAACGCAGCCCGACCGGTCATGACCGGTCGGCCATGATTGCTGGAAACTTGCTGAAGACGTCTGACCGGTCATGACCGGTCGGACAAGGTTGCTGGACAAGTGAATTCTCAAGTCCGACCGGTCCAGACCGGTCGGCCATGCGAAACAGGCTACTTTCTAAAACTGGTTCCGGGATTTTCTGCGCAATTGCGTAAGATTACGCAATTTCTGGAGTTCTCTTACGTATTGGACTCCTCCAAGTTATAAAAGAACCTCTTCTCTTCATACCAAGGGAAGGCTACAACGTGGGGATTGCTCAGGAGACGGATTCTACTTCGGATTTCTAGTTTTCTTCCTGTTTTAGTAGTTTTTCATGTTTTAGAGGCTTCTAGTTCAAGGATGTTAGAGATGAACTAAAACCTCTTAGCTAGGGCTAAGAGGTGAAGCTTTTGATTCGTTTTTGATGGATTAACACAACCTAGGTTTCCTTTTATGCTTTAATTGATGAATTTTAGTTCTATATGAGTTTGAATCAAGTATTATGTTGGTTTTTTACTTTGATCTCTTGATGACTCCGGGCTCATGTGATTCTTAGAGATCCAAACTTAGTATCTTAGCTTTTGAGTATTGTTTATGCTTGTGTAATGCATTGATCTACCATCGACTCCGGGCATGGTAGACGCTTTGATTGCCTTGTATGCTATGGCCTGATTTTCATGTGGGAACTCATTCAACTAAAGTTCTTATCTTTGTGTGTAATCTGGAATAGTTGCTTAGTGATTGATTTTGATTTAATTCGAGTTCAAATCATGAGTTGTAATCAGGTCTAGTGATAGGACTTGGTGAAAGCTATGGTTATGAATCTCAACTAGATTGGAAAGAGGCTTGGCCTATACAATTGAGTGTGCCCAAGGCCTGAGCATGGTTGTGGGAATCAAATCAATAAATAAGCACTTGTTCCAGATGATTGTTGGTTTAACCGCTCTAACCGCTCTATATTCCAATCGGATAGAGAACGGAATTTGATTCCGATTGAGTCATGAGAGACCTAGTTGTGTTGATGCATTGAAACTTATCAAAAGTGGATCCTTAGCGCTCTAGTGCCTTTTTAGATTGAAATTACCTTAACCATCCACTGTTAAACCCAAATCATTATTTTTCAGTTTTAGCTCTTGATAGGATCTAATTACTAGTTGCTTTAGACAAATTCTGAAGATACCCATACATAAATCTCGTGGGAACGATACTCGGTCTTTCCGAATTATTACTACTTCGCAACCCTACACTTGGGGAGTGAACAAGTTTTTGGCGCCGTTGCCGGGGAATTATATGCTGTATTTTTAGAATTTTTTTGAAATAACTTTTAGTTGAGATTGTGTTAAGATAGGTTTAGGATTTGTTTTGCTTTCTAGAATAGGTTTTCTTCTAATTACTAACTTACTGTGTTTTGATTTTTGCAGGATTCTAAAATAGGTCTAATCTAGGGATTTTTAGGAAGTTGAAGAAGAAAAAGGCATCTTAAGTTACAAATCAGGTTTTATTGTTCTAACCTTACTCTTCTTCTTCTCCTACTGATTCCTATCATATTCATCTCTTGTAGAGTGGGTGGAGACTCCTTTTGGATCTCTGAAAGGTAGGCCTTGTGCCACCTGGATTCCTATTGGTCGGCTCTGCCGTCTTGGATCACCTTGTGCTCAGAGATTTCTCTTCTCAACCTATTCCTCTTTCTTCTTTTTCTGTACTTTTTCTTAAAAGACTCAAAGAGTGGGTGGGGAGTTGAACCCCTATTGACCAGGAGAAATCGGTCTCTATCCTTGCTTCTGGCTCAGCCATTGCAAGACACCCTGTGCTTAAAGTTTTAGAGAGGAGTAAAGGAAGGAAGGAAGAATTCTTTTCCCTTTTCACTCATTCTTTTTGGTTTTGCATGCCACATTGGGCTAGGACTTATAATAACCGACTTGTAAGGGACGGAGTAATTGTTGAAGGGATTGATAGAGAGCCTCGTGCTAGGAAACGTCAAAGTTTTCCTGAAATTACTAGAAAGATGGCTGAAAATCAACCAAATCAAAGGGTTAATCAAAATCCAGCCCCAAACCTTACTGAATTGGATGAGAATGAAGTGGGAGATGTACCTCAACCTAGAACTTTACGTGACTATTTACAACCAGCTAGGACGAGTACTCCCTCTTGCATAATTTTCCCTCACAATGTGGGAAATATTGATTTTAAACCGGGGTTGATCCAACTTCTTCCTAGATTCCATGGACTCGACTCTGAGAGTGCTTATTTACATATAAAGGAGTTCGAAGAGGTTATAGCCACAATAAATTATGACAATGTGACCAAGGATACAATAAAACTCAAATTGTTCCCTTTTTCCTTGAAAGAGAAGGCCAAATCATGGCTACACTCCTTAAGGCCAAGGTCTATTGGGACATGGGCTGAGATGACTAGGGAGTTTCTTAAAAAATTCTTCCCTACTCATCGAACCAATGCACTACGAAGGGCCATAATGAACTTCTCCCAAAAAGAAGAAGAAACCTTTTTCCAATGTTGGGAAAGGTATAATGAGCTATTAAACGCATGCCCACATCATGGCTATGAACGGTGGAGGTTGATTAGTTTCTTCTATGATGGATTGAACTCAACCATGCGCCAATTTGTGGAGATGATGTGCAATGGGGAGTTCATGAACAAGGAAACGGAGGAAGCTTGGGATTATTTTGACATGTTGGCTGAAAATACACAATCATGGGATACATCTAACCCAACAAGTTCAAAGCAACCCCAAACCAAGGAAAAGGGAGAAATTTATGTTTTAGATGGGCAAGACGATCTAGGTTCTAGAGTGGCTAAACTCACACGAAAGGTCGAGGAGATGGAACTAAAGAAAGTGGATACAACCCAACAAAAGGGGGCTGTTGAAACTATTTGTGGTATTTGTGCTTCTAATGTGCATCAAACGCCGGATTGTCCAACAATCTATGCGTTTCG